>VZTR01005017.1:16293-43867 GCA_013400775.1 Chaetops frenatus
AGGGGAAGGGATGGAAGGGAGGCTTTGCTTCACAAACCCCCTGGGGCAGTGGATCCCGGTGCCCCAGCAGGGAGCTCAGAAAAGGAGCAGGCTGGGATGGCAGGGTGTCTTAGCAGGCAGGGGGTGAGGGGGCTGCAGAGTGGAGAAACCCAGAGCAGCGCCAAGGCAGCAGAGGGGGGATGAGACAGCAGCGGCAGCCCGGCTCCCAGCAGAGCAGGGAGAGGCCAGCTCAGGATCCTGGGCACCTGAGCGGATGGCAGCAGGCTCAGGGGCTGCTCTCACAAGCAGAGGCTCACCTGAGCAGCAGAAGAAGCAGCTCTCAGAGGGGGTCCAGAGGCAGAAGTGAACTCCTCTCCCCAAGCAGCACCTCTGAGCCTCCTCCTCCTCCAAAACCAAGAGTGAGAGAGCCAGCAGCTGCTCCAGCCCCGTCTTTTTCCAGCCCCCAATTCTCAAGATATCTTTGTCCTTATGAGAGAAAATCTCCCAGAACTGCAAACAATGCCCTTTCCCCTGAGCTCGGCCATTTCTTTTGTCCTTCTTAAGTACCCAGTCGTTAGTGCTTCTTAGCAACTCATGGGAAAATATTCTATGCTGAAAAGGAACAAAAGGAAAGAAAACGTAACCTTCAACATATATATATATACACAAGTTTCTTCTCTATACATTATTTATTCTTCTATACATCCTTCAGTTGTTTTCTTTGCCTTTGAACTATTGTGTATTCTATATACATCCACAGAAGAGTATAGAGACTTTTTGAGGTGATTTTATATTGGTTTTACCCCAAATATTTTGTTTGATAGCTCTCAAGATAATGTTTTTTCGTCTCGTATTGGGGACTTACAATCACACTGTTATCAATAAATGTAATAACATCCTTTATTCACTTTGTCGTCCAGCTGGTAGATCTTTACCTATTAGCAGAGATGGGATTTTAATTCCCCAGGTGGATTGCACTTCATGTTATCATTTTTATTGTTTCTTTTTTCAAGGTTGTCATATTCTTCCCAGGAGACATTCAGTTGCTCCTACTGCTTTATACATTTCAAGAATTTCTGTCATCATAGAAATCCATTAACATCACCTGCATTACTGTCATTAAGCAAAGCTTATCAAAATGAATCCATTGAGTACTCCACTAGTAATCTCCCTATCACATGATATTTCTTCATTCAACTTTCAATTCATGTACTAACCACCATCTTCAGTGAAAATTTCCCATGGGGTACCAAAGCAAGTGTTGTAAAGAAGTCAAGATAGATTAGATCTACCACAACACTCTTGTCTTTAACAAAAGAGTAATTTTGTTAAAGAAAATATTTTATCAGTCTGACACAATATATCTTTGCTAATCCCTGGCGTTGATGTATCAACTTTCCATTCATCTCCATTTATTTAATTACTTCTTCCTTCATAATTTGTTCTGCTGGTTCTGGCTTCCTGTTGAGATCAGGCTCTGTAGTTGTCCAGGTTTTTTTATCCTGTTTTTAATCAGTGTGATTGTAGCCTACTCCTGTAAGTTGAAAGGTTGCCTTGGGTGTAAATGGCAAGTTTTGGTAGGAGTGGTCTACAGGCTTGACCTCAGTGAGAAGAGATGAGGGTCTGCCCTGTGCTTGTCACAACCAGTCCCAACTAGCTCCACTGGACCCACCAGAGAACACATCTGAGCACATCAGCAAAGACAGTTGTATCTTTGTGAAAACATAATTAAGAAAGGGGAAAAAAGAGGAAAAAGTGAAGGATGACTGAGGGAACAGCAAAGAGAATGAGGGAATAAAAAGGTCAGAGGAGGCACTCCATAGCAGAGTAACTACCCATCTGAAGGGACCGTGCCCCTGGAGCATGGAAAGTGTGAGAAACAAGGAGCAGCAGAGAGAAACCCTAATGTACTGACTGTGACGTCCTGCATGATTTGTTGTTTCATTGAAGGGACTGATTGCAACCTGTGGTGATAACAAGGCAGAACAAGAAGTGTCTAAACTGAAATACTGAAGGAAAAAAAAAAAAAAAAACGGTCAAGGGTGGGTGGGATGCAAGAAGAAGAGAAATTTGGAATGAAATTAATTGAGCCTGGGAAAGGGTGAAGAGAGATATTTTATTGATTGTCATCTCTGTTTCTGTGGTCTGAACAGTAACGTAGCCTGCCAATTTATTTTAAAAGCCTTATTGAGACAGTAGGAAAGATGAGCAGCAATGCACCCATATGGAAATACACTCAAGTGCTGATAACATACACAAGATCATAACTGATGCAGTGGCTTCAGTGCACTGTCAGGAATACTTGGTGTCCAGGTCACCTGACAGACACAGTCAATCGTACTAATCACTTTTGAATGCAGGTAAGAGTCATGCTGATCCTTGGTTTACCAGCAGAAATGTGATTTGAGAGCCTCTCACATTACGTTTGGACAGCAGCCTGCTTATGCTGCTGATGTTGGTCAGGGGCAAGGTGTCTGTTTGCCAATACCTAAGTCAGTAATTAAATATTTCTGCTAATTACTGATAGATGAACTTAAATTTTCACAGTCAAGTCTGTTTTTAGTTCTTGACATAAACAATTTTAACATAGTTCTTTACAATCAAAATTCAAGTCATATCCCTGTCTTTATTTAAATCCGTAAGTTTTTTTTCAATCTTGCTCTTTCCTTTTTTTTCCTCTCTGCCCGACTGGGACAGAAAGACATGCGCCAGCGCCTGTGTGGGTGCTTGGATGTTAGCTGGGATCAACCTACCACAGAAGTTTTTTAAGAATATTTGCTATCGGGCCTACAATTCAACCCATTAGTTCTTCTCAGAACTTTTGAGACGTATTTGGTTAGGATCAGGGCTACGAAGAAAATGAAGAGCCTTGAGGGGAAGCATATGAGGAGTGGCTGAGGTCACTTGGTCTGTTTAGGTTGGAGAAGAGGAGACTGAGGGGAAACCTCATTGCAGTCCACAACTTCCTCACAAGGGGAAGTGGAGGGGCAGATGCTGATCTCTGTGGTGACCAGTGAGAGGACCCGTACAAAGGGCATGAAGAAAATTTTAGAGAAAAAGCTGTAAGGTGGCAAATACTGGCCTAAGTGAAATATTGATGAAATGCTCTCTGAAAAGAGATATGAAACGAATCACTTAAATTATATGAAATATAAATGAATTGATGTCTAACTATATGGAAAATATTGAAAAGATATGTATTATAGTATACATGACAACAGTCAACTTTATGGTTTTTCTTTGTTAATTTCATTTTATTTCTATTTCTCAAATGAATAGAGGCTTTACACCAAATACAAATATTTGAATATAGTCTGAAGACATGAACACACACTCTTTCACATTAGAAAAGCCACATAGATAAATATGTTGAAGCTCAACTTGGCAAAGAGGTTAGAGAATATGCAAATAATATTTACTGGAGAGACAAGATATTTTTTAAAAACATATGCTGAATACATCAAAAAAAGTAGTTTGGGGCTCTCTTCGACACAATCCCAACAGAATGATTTTGTTTACTTAAAACGTATTTTCAGGATTACACAAATATTTCTTTAATTTATTTTCCCTCTTTGCATATTCCCTCTATGCTCATTAATTGCCCTAGGAAGGAAGAGTAATAGAGACTTCACTGGTTTTCAAGAGCACACATGTTTAGACAGATGCTGAACTTTGAAAGGAAAGTAAAATGCCTTCCGGTGAAAATTCTGATAGATCTTAAAGACTAACAGAATAGCTTTGGTCTTCAGCAGAGAACATTCTCCTCCACTCTATTGCAAACCAAAATAAGATTTAATGACACATGCAGTTTTGTCCAACAGGGCAGCTGCTATGATTGGCATCCAGGAAAGAGAAACTGGAGTGATAACACTAGAGTGTCTAGACTTAACTTTGATGTGAACTGTGGATTTGTTTTTAGGTCCTGATCTCTTAAGGATTAAGTCTAGTATCTCCCTGAGGCACATATGATTCCCATGTGAAGTCACATTGGTTTTGGCAGGGAAGGAATCAATTTCTCCACAGCAGCCTCTTTGATGCTACATTTTACATTTTTAATCAGAACAGTAATGGTAACACACCAACAATTCAGCTATTTCTGAGCCGTGCTTACCAATCATTAATTTTTCTGTTTCTCACTCTGGCCCCAGTGAGTAGGTTGGAAAAGGATAAATCTAAGAGGCAACAGAATTGAGGTAGCTGATCAAAATTGATCAGAAGGTCAACACTGAGTCATGCTTTTCAATAAAACACAAGGGCAGAGTTAGCCAGGGATTGTCATTACTCAAGGACCAGCTGGTCATTGGTTTGACTGGAGAACAATTGCTTTTGCATTACTTGTTCTAATTTGCTTTGTTTTACTGAGTTTTCATTGTTGTTGCTTTTCTGTTTTGCTTTGGTGTTCTTATACTTAATAAATTATCTGTATCTCAACCCATGAGTTTTCTCACTTTTCCTTTTCCAATGCTATCCCACATCTTACTGGGGAAAGGAAAGTGGGTGTGTGGGTCTTAGAAGTCTAGTGGTGCTAACCCACAAAACAGGTGAACACTGAAACTCATTTATTTTGAAACTATGAGACAGGATAAAACAAGGGGAGCTTGAACCTTTGGTCTGGTTCTAGAGGTCTGACATCACTGTCATAAGCAAAACCTGGTGGTTTGAATTCTGTGGTGGGAATGCCACACTGGGGGGTTGGAGGCTCTTCAAAAGGGATAGGCAGGGCAGGCAAGGCGGAGAGGTGGTGTTGTATGTAGTGGAGGAGTTGGGATATACAGAGCTCACAGTTGGCAATGGCACAGTTGACAGCCTCTTGGTAAGGATTAAGAGGTTGCATGTAGATAAAGCCTTATAAAATAAGGGCCTTGTTACCCTTGTAAAATCATGGCTCAGGCCTGTTACTTCAGCTAAGCAGAAAAGGACTATGGGATAGCAACTCAGCTGAATTGGAGGTAGAAAAACAATTTATATGACCATTACCTGCTCACATCGTGGTTTATGGTGGTTGGTTGAATTACATTTGTTATATTTAAATGGAATGTAACTAAGAATGGGCTAACTGCTTAAAAAGGTCTGGATTTTGCAATAGAGTGGCTCTCTTTTGCACCTGCCTGGGGAGTCTGCGTCGCTCTGCTTCATACATTATGGTACAAAAAAATAATGAAATGTCACTGTGGAAGTCAGCTAAAGACTACCTAGCCAAGACAATCACACTGATGAATTATTCTTTGAGGAACTAAGGGAGACCTCCTAATCAGATGCCTTTGTCCTTAAGAGGGGCTTCAACTTGCTGGAAGTTAAGTGGATACACCACACAGCTGGCACAAACAGGTCTGGAAAAGTAGTGAAACACATGGATAACGTCATGGTACAGATACTAAGGCAGCTGACTAGAAAAGATGCCCTCTGTGTTTTGGTTTTTTAACAGAGAAGGTTGCATGAGTGAAGTGGTCATTGGTGGACATTTTGGCCACAGTGACCACAAAGCAGTTAAGTTTAAAATCTCTGCTGGCAGGAGAAAAAGAGATAGCAACATTTCAACCCTGGACACAAGGGGAGCAGATTTTTGGCTGCTCAGAGAACTAGTGACTAAAGTCCACTTTTGAAGGTGTTTGGGTCCACCAGAACTGGTCACTTTTTAAGCACCATTTTCTAAGGGCACAGGAGCAGGCAATTCCAAAATGCTGAAAGTCAAGTAGACAAGGAAGGAAGTCAGCTTGGCTGAGCAAGGATCTCCTTTGGGAAATAAGGGAAGAAAAGAAGGTGTATGGCCAGCAGAAGCAAAATCAGTTGACATGGGAGGACTGCAGAGATGTCTCTGTAGTGAGAAAATTCATGTGGCCAAAGCTCAAGTGGAGTTGAAACTGGACAGTACTATGAGAGGAAATAAAAAAGAGTATATTTAAATATAATAATAGCAAAAGGCAATGCAGAAACTACACCATTCCATTACAGAGTGGGGATGGTCACCTCACAAACAGGGACGTAGACAATACAGAGATGTTTCATGCTCTTTTTGCCTCTGTCTTCAACACTAATGATGGGGTAAAGGGGAACCCAGTGCTCTGATCTGGAGGACCATCACTGCAAGAATGATCAACTCCCATTTGACCTTGAACTTGTGTAGGTGCTTCTGCTCCAGCTGGATCCCTATAAGTCTATGAGGCCTGATAGGAATCAAGAATATTAAAAGAGCTGGATAATATCATTGCAAGGCATCTCTCTATGATTTTTGACTGGTTGTGGAAATCTGGGAAGGTTCCAGTGAGCTGGAAGCTCTCTAAAGTTGTCCAAATTTTCAAGACAAGGGCAAGAAGGATGACCCTGGAAATTACAGGCCTGTCAGTCTCAATTCAGTGATTGGTAAAATTATGGAGAAGATTATTCAGAGAGGTATTGAAAAACACCTGAAGAACAATGCAGTCATGGGTCACAGTCAGCATGACTTCATGATGGAAGTCCTGCTTGTCAAACATATGATTTTTTTATGACAAGGTAACTCACTCAATTGACCAAGGGAAACTAGTTGATGTAATATTTTAGGATTTCAGTAAAGTTTTGATACTGTCGCTCACAGTATCCTTCGGGATTAAATGCCCAGCATTCAGCTGGATAAAGACATCTTGCTATGGGCAAGCAGGGGAGAGAGAGCTGGATTAGAGGGCTGGGCAATCACTAAAGACAAGTGCCAGTTTCTGCACCCAGGATGGGGCAACCCTGGATGTATGCACAGACTAGGAAATGAGATGCTGGAAAGCAGTGCTGCAGAAATTAAATGGAGGGGTCCTGGTTGATGGCAAGTTGAAAATGAGTCAGCAGTGCCCTGGCAGCCAGGAGGGCCAACCCTGTCCTGGAGTGCATCAGGCACAGCATCGCCAGCTGGGCAAGGGAGGGGATTTTCCTGCCCTATTCTGCACTGGGGCGGCTCACCTCAACTGCTGGGGGCAGTTTTGGGTAGTGATAAACTATTAGAAAGTGTCCAAAGGAGGGCAACAAAGATGGTGAAGGGTGATGATGGGAAGCTCTATGAGGAGTGGCTGAGGTCACTTTTTCTGTTCAGCCTGGAGAAGATGAGACTGAGGGGAGACCTCATTGCAGTCCACAACTTCCTTGTGAAGAGAAGAGGAGGGGAAGACACTGACCTCTCCTCTCTGGTGACCAATGAGAGAACTTGAGAGAGTGGCCCGAAGTTGTGTAAGAGGATATTTAGGTTTCTATTTAGAAAAAGGTTTTTTACACAGAGGGTGCTTGAAACAATGTATTGGTCTTCTATGACTAGGTTTTGTTTGAGGGGTGGCTTCTGTGAGAAGCTGCTAGAAGTTTCCACCATGTCCAGCAGAGCCAATGCCAGATGGCTCCAAGACAAGTGTACTGCTGGCCAAGACCAGAAATGCCTCTGAAATAACATATTAAAGAGGAAGAAGAAAAAAAAGTTACTGTGCATATGTAATTGCAGCCAGAGAAGAGAAGGGTGGGAACATGTTAGAGTTTTGGTGCCCTGCAGACACCAAGGAAGGTGAGGGAGGAGATGCTCCAGGCACTGCAGCTGAGATTCCCCTGTAGCCCATGGTAAAGACCATGGTGAGGCAGCTGTGCCCCTGTAGCCCGTGGAGGACCACAGGGATGCAGAGATCCACCCACAGCCCTTGGAGGAAACCCACGAGGGAGCATGTGCATGCCTGAGAGTAGGCTATGAACCCATGGGAGGCCTGTGCTGTAGTAGAGTCCTGGAAGGGACCTGCAGACCTGTGGAGAGAGGAGCCCACACTGAAGTAGGATTCTTGGTAGGACTTGCAGCCCTGTAGGAGACCCACCCTGGAGCAGCCTGTTCTTGAGGGACTGCACCCTGTGGAAGTGACCCACATTGATCAGTTTGTGGAGTACTGTTGCCAGTAGGATGGACTCATGTTGAAGTTCATGGCGAACTGTCTTCCATGGGACAACTCCATGTTAGAGGTGGAGATAGACTCCTGTACGTGAGCAATGGCTGAAGTGACCTGTGATGAACTGAGAGTAACCCCATTCTTTGTCTTCCTGTAGCACTGGGGGGGAGGAGGCAGAGTTGGTAAGGAGGGAGAGTAGGGGGAAGGTTTTTAAAGTCTTATTTTATTTCTCATTATCCTGCTCTGATTTTGTTAGTAATAAATTCAATTAATTTCTCTAATTCAAGTGTGTTTTGCCCATGATGTTATTTGGTGAGTGACCTCTCCCAATCCTTACCTCAACTCATGAACCCTGCATTATATTTTCTCTCCTCTCTCCAGCTATGGAGGGGAGGAATAGCAAGGATTTGGTGTGTGTCTGGCAGTCAGCCAGAGTCAATCCCCTACAGTCTTTTTGGTATCAAAACCCAGGCATGCGTGCAAATTTTTGCTTTTCCTTTAGTTAACTGCCTTGTCACCACCCATGAGTTGTTTTCCATCTTATTTTCTGCTACTGTTCACCTGGAACTGAAAGGACAGTGGTAAAGTGGCTTGGTGGGTACCTGGTGTCCAGCCAAGGTCACCTCACTACCCTCCCCAGGGAAGTGGTCATAGCACCAACCTACCAGAGTTCAAGAAGTGTTCGGACAACACTCCCAGGCTCATGGTGGGATTTTGGGGCTGTCTTTTGCAGAGCTAGGAGATAGACTTGCTGATCTTCTTGAGTCCCTTCCAATTCAGGATATTGAGTGACTGTGAAAACATTCTGCTAAAAATGCAAATAATTTTTTAGCGTAAGTGTAAAGTTGTATGCAACATTTCAGTATTGAATCATACTGATGGAAAGCCATCTGGCTAAAATGACATATAATCATAAGGTATGATTTTTGAAGTCTGAAGTTTAGAATAAAAAAATTTTCCTGTTTTACTTTTGCCTCTTAGATTCTGTTATACCTCATCATAAGTCATATGGACAATTATTAAAACAGTTTCAATTTTTTTAAATTAGTAATTCATGATAACTTTTCAAAAGCTCAGTTTTACGTTAATTATGTACTTACAGAATTAGTGAAAGTATCTTCTCAGTTATGGCTTGTAAAATACAATCTGTACTTCCTTCATTATACAGGATAATTGAACAAGTAAACAAACTATTATCCTTTTCCTAATTTGAAAAATACTATTGTCAAAAAGACTGTCATAAAATATTACCAAAAGATCAAAGCAATTTGGACAAGGTATAGGAAGTGTAAAATGGAGGTTAATAGAGGTTAACATTCCCCAATTTGGACCATTATCTCAATTGCTGAGTTAAATCATTTATTCCTAGTTAATGAATAAACAACGCCTTCTAATCCCAAGGGCTCAGGGAGGAAATCGTCCATGCATACTAGGTTTATCAAAGTGGACAAAAGTACATAGATAAATGGCATGTAAGAATTAGCCCAAAGGTATATACAATGCCATTCCTCTCTTGCAAATACAAAAGAAAGATGACAGTGTTTTTTCTATAGCTAAGGATTCTTCTTACCTTATTTTGTGAAATTTATGCCACTTTAACACATATGCTTTATCTGTAACTGAAAATTATTTCCCAGTCTTTGTAATTTCTAAACAAATCTGCCTCTCAGATGCACTGGGAAAAGAGGACAACAAGGCATGCTTTTGAATAGTCGAAATAGAAAAACATTGAGTACGCCAGACAGATAAGACAGAAAAATTGTAGTTGTTTCATTTTTCAGTAATCTCAACAGATAACTAAATTTATCTGACCATTATTCACCCTTAAAATTAAAAAAAAAAAAAAAAAAAAGCTTAACTTTTCAGTAAATTTTACTTTTTTTCATTCTATTGGGATATTATAAATTTTCTGATGGGCTTTACAGAAATGTATTCAGAAAATGTTCACAAAAATACTTCTGGAAAAAATCCCATGCAATTTTCTTTTAAAAATCCAGTTCCCTGTCATGACGGATTTATCACTCAGCTGCTATAAACCTTATAATAATTCTGATATTAAATAGCATCAATTGTTTTTCCTGGTTTTAGCATCAGGACAGTCAATATATCTTTCATCATATTCCAGCTTAAATAGATGATTGTTTGCATTCATGATTTCATAAATAGGCTCTTGTTTAAATGAATACATGTTCTGTATTTTTAATAGAAATACATCTGTTGAAATTGTTAATTCTCAGTTCATTCAGAAGTGAAGAAGAGAATAGCTGCTGACCCTACAAGTTCCCCTGCACTACATTTGCCAACAGAATCATAGAATGGCCTGATCTGTGAGGGGCCTTGAAGCTCATCTAGTTCCAACCTCGATGCCATAAGCAGGGATACCTTCTGCTGGACCAGGTTGCTCAAAGTCTCATCCACCCTGGCCTTGAACACTTCCTGGGATGGAGCATCCACAACTTCTCTGGGCAACATGTTCCAGAGCCTCACCCTTCTCAAGGTGAAGAATTTCTTCCTTATATCTAACTTAAACCTACTCTCTTTCCATTTAAGCCATTCCTCCTTGTCCTGTCACCACACACTCATGCAAAAAGTTTCTCTCCATTTTTCTTGTAGGCTCCCTTCAGGTACTTGAAGGATACAGCTAGGTCACCCCAGAGCCTTCTCCAAGATGAACAATACCAATTCTCTCATCCTTCCCTTACAGACAAGCTGTTCCATCCTTCTAATCAACTTCATGGCCCTCTTCTGGACTTGCTCCAACAGATCAATGTCCTTCCTGAGGACACCAGAGCTGGACACAGATGAACAATACCAATTCTCTCATCCTTCCCTTACAGACAAGCTGTTCCATCCTTCTAATCAACTTCATGGCCCTCCTCTGGACTTGCTCCAACAGATCAATGTCCTTCCTGAGGACACCAGAGCTGGACACAGCTCTTCAGGTGAGGTCTCACCAGAGCAGATTAGAGGGACAGAATCCCCTCCCTCAACCTGCTGGCCATGCTTCTTTTGATGCAGCTCAGGAGACCACAGTACTATACTCAATGGTCTGCTTAGAGAGTCAGATTTACCCACTGCTAGCCATGTTCCCTCTCTCAAATCTAGGGGGTATTTTTGTTTTGTTTTGTTGGGGTTTTTTGTTTGTTTGTTTTGTTTTGTTTTGTGTTTTGTTTGTTTGTTTGTTTGTTTTGTTGTTTTTGTTTTTGGGTTTTTTTGTTTGGTTTGGTTTGGGGGTTTTTTTGTTTTGTTTTGTTTTTTTGTTGTTTGTTTGTTTGTTTGTTGTTTAATTAGTGGGGTTTTTTGTTTTGGGGTTTGTTTGTTTGTTTGCTTAATTAATGTTGTTTCTGTTTCATTGATATTAGATCATATAGGACACTGTCACAAGGATACACACACCCAAACCTAGTTAAGCTGACTCCTAGTGACCACTAGAGAAATTAACTCATGTCCTGTTTCCTGAAATGGTTATCTGAATTAAAGCAGACAATTATTTAGAGACTTACAGAAGCTAAGTTTGTTAATAGTAATTAATCCTTTAAAACTCTTAATACAGTCGCAATAGCAAATAATCTGAAACATAGACTGAGCAATACAGGTTTTAAAAATAATTTTCTTTCTTGTGAATGGAAGAATGGCAGCCCTATTTTATTACTTATAATTGTTAGATAGTATATAAATATATATATAAAAATATATAAATATATATAAATATATAAATTTATATAAATTTTAAAGGCCTATCATATTCATAGAGCTTTGATGATTTTATGAATAATTTGACTAATCTCTTGATTTTGCATTTCTTACCTTAGATACATGTTTATGTGTTTATATAGATATATAGCTTTTGAGACAACTCAGTGTTTTAAACTTCCTTATATGTATTCTATTTTTTTCAAGTGACATTGAAACTCTAATCTGTTCCAGAGTAAAACTCAAAAACTTCTCTTTTACCCTCAGTGTTCTGCTGCAATATCTATACTCTGTGACGTCTCTAAGAAATCAAATTACTGCTTTAGGCAACAGTCAGAAAATCCTGATACACACGCCATTTTCATTTTTATAAATTTACTTCATATTTTAGATCCACCTTCTCTTCCCTGCATTCCTAAAAGTAAGAAGGTTTTTATTATCACCACGTTATATTTCAGAATTCTTGCCTTGAAGGAAATAATCCCTTCACACTCTCCTATGAGTCAGTAACCAAGCTCAAATTAGAATTCACAATTATGAGCTCCACACTTTAAACAATGCCATCTTGTTCTTTCTTTGAACAGTATTATGAAAAGATGAAATGAGGCATAATATTTGAGATTTTCCATCATTTTCAGTCTGTTGTTGATCTGATCCACTGCCTGACTTTTATTCTGTCAAGTTCAAACCATTGTTTTCATGTGGGTATTTTCATACTGTTCCTTCCAATTCTTTCTGTGACAATCTGTTATATTTTCATTTGAAATGCTGACAGCATCAGAAATTTCTTCACATTATCAGATCACTTTTCCATTATGTCTTAACTAAGCTAGATGTACTTAGTTTTTAAAGCTTTTTACCTGCAAGTAAGTGTTGGGAAATCTTTAATCAATTTCGTTGTCCTTCTTTGCATCCTAATCAATTTCCTGATCAATAAGTGAAAATGAGTATGCACCATGGCACACAGTAGTCTGTTGGCAGGAAGGAATGAAAGTTACAGGACAGATCTTAAATAACAGTGTGGTTTTGTAATACCTAGTGGGAATGGCTAATGTTATGCATCTCAGAGAAGACAGGAGGCCAATGAAATGCTGAATTCATTGACTTCCATGTCAAAATATTCACTTAGTTCAGGGGGGCCAAAATTTATCTGATATATCACCTTGTAAGGATAACCAGAATGTGTGGATCTGTTAAATCATGTTACTATGTGTCATGGTTTGGGGATGGTATTCCCCAATTTAGTGTTCCCACTTAACCACTCCAAACTAGAAACAGCTCTCTCACTCCTCCCTCCCCCTCCTGCTCCTACTGCAGTGGAATGTAGAGGAGAATTGGAGGCTCAATAGGTAAAGATCATGGGTTGAGATAAGAACCATTTACTGGAAACAGAAAATAAATAATGATGTTGTGAGGGCCCTAGTTCCTATTCATCCCTCACTAAATTTACTGATTTGGTCTTGAATTCTTCTTTTGTCTAAGGGTAATTGCTAATAGAATGGATTGCTCCTCTGGTTCAGCTGCAGCTTCAGTGGTCACAGTGACTATAGGTCTGCTCTCCTCCAATTCCTCCTGACTGTGCTGCCTAGTGATGAGCAGTGTCTGGTAAATAGTAGCCAAGGCCCAGCTCATTACATAACTTCATGCCTCTATGGAATTGCAAGAGCATTTTTCTTTGTAATATTTTGCTACATTATCAGAGTCCTGAGTTGTTCAAGGGTGAACTTTCAAACCATTGGAGTAGAATAGTCCTTCAAAAGCTGGCCCATTTTCTGACTATCCACCCTTGGGTCATATCTCTGAAAGACCATCCTAAAAGATCTCTTTTGTAACTCTAAACATGGTGTGGACTGCACTGAGGAGACCTGGCAGACCTAGCAACAAACATGCTTTCTTTAACATCCAAGGGAAATTTAAAATCCTCAATAGCTGTTTTAACAGACCTAAAGGAGGAAAAGGGCTGAAAAGCTGGGGAAAATCATCCTTCCCTGTTCCTCCCACAGACTGGGTGTAAATGCTAATGGACTCTCAAAGATAGAATCTGAAGTAAGGGTGGGAGAGCAGCACTGAAGACACATCCCAAATGACTCTCATTGCCCTTGATGTTATCATGTCGTAAGCTGGTATCAGACAGTACAGCAAAAAAGCAATTCTGATCCCTCTCCCTGCTCTGAAAAATATCATCATGAATAACAGGTATTGTATATACAGGATTACACGCAGAGTTACACACACACAGGCACAGACCAAGCAACATTGTGACCCATGGTACATTACCTAATACAGAGAATGCTTAGATCAAATTCCAACTAGCTCTGGGCAGGTGTTGTCACCGCAACACCTCTTGCCTCACATTGGGTGCCTAAAAAAGCAGTTGTTGTTTAGGAATGTTAGTTTCCAATTTCGTGTTCCCACTAAACCGCTCTAAACCACATGCTACTTCCTCTCTTCTCCTTCCCTCTCCCTGTGAGACAGAACAAAGAGGAGAACTGGAGGCACAAAAGGTAAAGATCATGGGTTGAGATAAGAACAGTTTATTGGAACAGCTAATAAGTAAGAGAGCAAACAGTTACAGCAAAGTCCTAATGACAGAGCATATAAGAAATAAGTTGGACTATTCACATGTGTTTGCTCACCCTTCCTGTATAACCCCTGAAAATTCATGACTCTTCTCTCCTCACACTAGCCAGACCCAGCAGGGAGCCCCTCCCCTGTCTCCAGCAAATGAGAGGAGGTGATGTAGAATAACATCTTGCTCCTGGCTATTGCAAAAATTAACACTGCCCTGGCCCAAACCAGGACACCATGTAAACACTATTCAGCATAAGAGACAAATACCAGAGATGTGAACGGTAATAAATTAAGCACACACAGAGAAAAAGAGATTCACACTGCTTGCATCCCTCCTAAGGGGAATTCATGTATGCTAATTCTTCATATCTCATTTTTGGTTTTCCAATCACTGTTCTTGCACGTTCAGGAAAATGAACTTCCTATCTGTAGTTCTCTCCTTTTTAATATTTGATTGCCTCCTACCTGCACTGTGGTCACAAATTGAGTCCAACCGTTAACCTGGCACTGCTAGGTCTGCCTCTAAAGTATATCCCCAAGTGTCACATCCATGTGTTTTTTGTACACTTCCAGGGATGGTGATTCCACCACTTTCCTGGGGAGTCTATTCAAATGCTTGACCACACTTGCAGTGATGAAATTTTTCCTGATATCCAATCTAAACTTTGCCTGTCACAATTTGAGGATATTTTGTCAGGTCCTGTCACATGCCTGGGAGAAGAGACTGACCTCCAACTCACTACAACTTCCTTTCAGATGGGGCTAGAGAGTGGAAAGGTCTCTCCTGAGCCTCCTTTTCTCCATGCTAAACTACAAGTGATTCTCTTTCCATGACATTTTTTTGTACTTATTTATCAGAAAGAGTAAGCATATTTTAATTCAAATTGTAGGAACTATTCATGGTTAGGGTATGAATTGTTTTATTAAATACTTTTTCTATGCAAAATTAAGCAAAATTAATGTAATATTTCATGAAAGTACTAGATTAAAGCTGCTATTGAGGAGATGTATGCTTCACGACCTTAGAGAAAAATTAAGCCTGTGCCACCATTTTAAATCACACATCACTTTTGCTAGAGCACAAGAACAAGATGTGCCATAGTTGCTTGTGTTGCATCCCTCTTTTTTCATCTGATAAATAATTCATTTATCCATGTAATGTGAAAAAGTTTTAAAAGCACAGAACAACAGATTTCTTTCCTCAAATTTATGGTACCTAAAGGTTATGGCTCTCATAAGAATTTCTCAGCCACTGTCAGAAGAAGACCTATGCAGAGTGTTTGCATTCTTCCTATACCACATATTTGTGGGAAGATCCTTAGGGATATATCACTGTTAGTCCCATTCTCTGAAAACTCTTAAGGATAATCCTCATACAATAGTGCTTTCTTAAGCCCTTGTAATTGCCCTGGGAAATACAAATACACAAAAACACACACAAATGGAATTATAAGGGTGTCATTATGCAATTTGAGAAGGAGGAAAACTTTCAGAATATACAAAATTTTATAACTGGGCTTTGTGTGTGTGTACATGTGTGTGTGTACCATATCTGCAGTATTTTTAATTTGGAAACTCTTAGGAGTTTATAGAATGAAAGATACCATAGTGAGGAAAACAAACACCTTACCATGGATTACACCTGGTGAATAACATTATTGTTCACATGCTGCTTCAAAGCACAATGCTGTCCTGGTAAACCTCTCTGCACACAGGTTTTTCATCAGTATGGGAAAAACTTTATTTATTTTAATTTATTTACTTTATTATTTATCAGCACTAAGGAACATAGTCTGGATATTTTCAGGAGCTTCATAGCAGTCTGTTAGCCAAATAAGATCCTATCTTTCTCGATTATGTTTATGAGAATGCATTTTGAGATTCAATTGGAAACAAATGAGTCTGTTGCCATTCCTCTTTGGAGTACACACACTTGTGATGCATGGATTTAACATAGGCTTAAAGGGAGAATGATTTGTGAGAGTCTCTTGTTAAAATATTGGCAACACATCACTGAGGATTTCCTCCAGCAAACGGAACAGATTATACCTCTGTGAGCTGAATGCAAAACTACATGGGATTTCTTTGTGTTTGTTTGCAAAAAGACATACACAAACAGCAAGGAAAACATAATTAGAAATAGTCAAGCTGGTTAATGACAAAAATATGGAAAATTCCCAGATTCTGAGTATTTGCTTTGCAGCAAGAAAATGTCACTCAAACATAACAAACTATTGAATTAAACTAGAAAGAGGATTCAATTTCTGCATATTTACATTAGATTTAAAAGAAAGATTAAACCTTGTTGGGTAAAATCACATGCAGATAATTATAAACGTTTATTTGTCGTCTCTTAAGTCACTTAAATTTAGGACCATTTCACAGATGATCTAGGATTGTCACCCATCCTCTAGCAGTCTTTCTAGGAACAGAAAGGCAGGCATGAATTTCTATAGCTATTGCCTCACACCTGCTTACCCCAGGTAAATACCTCAAACATCCGATCAAATACAACCAAAATTACATTTAGGCAATTGCATTTTTAATTTCTGTGTTCTGATTTTTAGCTAAAATAGCAATTTGCACATTTCAACACCTTCTCATACTATTGATAAAAATACCCTAACACCCCAGACTAATAGAAACTGCAGGAGAGCTTAGAGTACAAATTTCTACTTATAAGTGCCCATGAAATTTATCTAATATAAAAGAAAACATCTACATACCAATTTAAAATAGCTGTTAACTTCCTTTAATGATGGCATTAAAGATAGCAGAAATATTTGGACTTTTTTCATCTCCAGTCTCTAAAAAAATGTTTTTTCTATAGTTTATTTTAAAGGATGATTCCCTCAGGACACTTATTTGGTCAGACATACATAATGAATAAAACCACAAACCCCAGACAAGATGTTACAATTTTTTAATTAAAACATATATGTGTGGGCATTATTAATAAATATCCACCAGGATATTTAAAGAACTATAGGGAAGAAAGAGACAAAATAAAATTAATATCAAAAATCATAGTATAATTGTTATAAAAGTCTTAAAATTAGCAAAAGAACCAGGCCTGGTGTACACTGCTACATATTGTTCAGCATAGGAATACCCACGTTCTCAGTTCTCAGTGCCCGAATGTATACAATACCTCTGAGTTAGTTTACACTTGCATTCTGCTCTGTCACATTGCAACCTAGTCTTTTGTTGAAGAACTTCTGTTTCACATGGAGTTTTGATTTATTCTTCATTAATAAACCTGTACAGAGTTTGAATTAACATATAAGGCCAGGGCACCTATATATAGACCAGGGTCTATAGTGTGGGTGCCCCATATAGTGTTGAGAAATAGAGTATCCTGACAATTATTCTACATCATAAGCTTTTAAGGTATACAGAGTATTAATGTAAGAGTAGGCTGTATGATCACATTGATATAACTGTGCCTGTTCCTCAAAATTCAAGCAGGTCAGGCTACATGAATGTCATTCTTTGTTTCTCTTAATATTTATCCATATGTAGTCTAAATGACTGCTCTCACAGCAGGCAACATGGGTACTCTTCACATCATCTCTTCATACAGCAAAATCCATTCACAATTCCTGTAGTTTGAATTGCAAAGTAACCATCTGACTTCAGATTTGGTTTTCAGCTGTTTACAGCTGCTTCGCCCACTTTTATATTTTAAAAAATTATGTTAATGGTGTAGAAGAATGACACCTAAAGTAAATTTTTATGAAAGGAAAATATATTGAGATTTGCCTTATCCAAGTCTCAAACCTCACAGCATTTCAACTGTTAGCATAACCCTTTGTTCCCAATTACTCCATGATCGTGGACATAAAGTATTTTTAGCTTTGGTGTTATGCCTTAAAATCTGTTATTGTCACCAAAATCCTCTTAATAGGAAGTTTAAAAAAATAATCCCCAGAAACTTGTTATTTTTTTCTGAATACGACTTTCTGATCCAAGCCCCTATTACCTAAAGGTCTGTAAGACATGAATATGAAAGCTGGTGGCAAAAAATCTACCTAAGAGAGAGGCAAAAACCCCAAAAAATCTGTAGCTTTTCTTCTCAGTATAACTGTTGTTATTGCTAAGTATGAACCCTGTGGGAGCTGTTTCATTGAGGAGACTGGAAATACAATATGGACACTTTTTATCTCTAGGTCACTGTTTCAAGTATAGCTCAGACTAATAGTGACAAAACTGTATGGTATCATCTGTGGGCTCTGGAATGATCTGCACCAAATGATTTGGCAATTCAAAAGAAATCCTAATGGACTTCAAACTCCTCAACTTTGTATCAAATAAAAATCTTAATCGCAAACCTTCACAGACAGGCAGTAGCTTCTTTGGCTTAGAAAAATCAGTACTACTACTTCACTAGCTATGTTATTTCAATGGATGAAAGAGAGCTAAAACTTTGTATTTTGGCCAACTACTTATTTGTCAGAGAATAGATCTGTAATTATTCCAAATACTTGGTAAGTTTAAAAACTATTATATTGGTTTAAATGAAGATAATAAACTTCCATTTCTACCCCCACTTCAAAGAGTTAAATAGCTATGAAATTTATTGAGTATATCTAACCATGCACTAGAGGTTTGGTTCTTATTTCTTCCTGACAAAACCTGGGTCTATAAGACATTTTCTTTAAAGAAAACCATCCAAAATTAATTCTAATGATACCTTTTCAATTTAACATTTTCTGTAATACGTATGCTGTCTTGTATTTAGTAAACACTAAATTAAAGTCTTTCAACTAGACATTTCACTTCTCAGATGCACTTCTGGACCCTTAAGCTCATCACCCCTGCTAGAAAATTGTCTTTATTTCTCTTGGTCTGAAATAACATTTTGTAGTTTCATGCATAGTGAAACATTTGTGAGAAATGGGCTTGAAAATGTATCATATTAGGACACTTTATAAATGGATGGTTGGCACCTGTCTCCAGAGTAATATAAGTCCATTTCAAAACCTTTCACAGCCTGAATAAAAGAGATAGTTTTAACCAATTTTGCCTCAGGCCAAGATTCACAAAGGCATTCGGGATTTTGGATTATTTTTTTTCTCTGTAGAATAAACTTAGTTTCCTCAATGACTTTGGGAAACTGCAGTCTGCTTCTCAGGACTTTTAGCTAATGACCAGCTCTGAGATTAGTTTCCCTCAGTGCTCATTTAATGACTGTGAAACACCCCATTGGAACTCTTGGAGTTTAAGCATTCACTCCAAACTATTATTGTATGACAGACAGTCTCGTTTTCTAGATAGAGTGGTGTTTGCTTGTCTTTATCAGAGAATTACCTGTTAGAACTTCCCTCTGGAGCATAATTCCTAAGGAAATCTCAGCGAGTTTTCACATTCTGAGAGCACTCTAGAACTCCCTGATAGTGGAGGGCATTATTTCTTCCAGATATCCCTCATCCCGCAACAAATTCACTACAGGATCCAGAAAAAACTTAATCTTTGACCCCAAACCCATTCTATCTACCCTTTACAACAGACACAATATCATTTGGCCTTTATTCTTAATTAAAATGATATTTTATGTTTTTTTCCCCTGAAAATTCTTTGATAGACTAGAGGCTGTCTTTTGTATTTCACTGGCTAACACAGGGCACTTCAGAAAGCTGTATCTCTTTGGCAGTTGCCTACTTTTTTTTATGTGCTCCAGCGTGAGATTTTTTGGCTGAAAGAAACTCTGAGGTTTCCATTCCTTCTCAATCTACTTATACAAAAACAGAGAGGATACAAATACACAAGGATAACTACTGTGGAATAAGAGAAGAGACCTGGTTTACAGGACACAGAAAATGCAGAAGTGCTGAATGCCTTCTTTGCCTAGAAAGTGTAGTAACTTCTATAAAACCTAGCCTTTGGGAATCCCAAACACCAGAAACAAGTAGAATAATTTGGAGAAAAGAAGATTCAAAGCTGGTGGGAAAGAATCATGTCAGGAAATACTGGCACAAACCAGACATACATAAATATATCGTCCATGAGGGTATACACCCATAATTGTTGAGAGAGCTTGCTGATGTCATTGAATGGAAAGTGAATGTTATTCCTATTTTCAGACAGGGCAAGAAGGAAGACCCAGGAGTTATGGGCTGATCAGCCTCACCTCAGTCCCTCTGAAGGTCTTTAAGGAGCTAAGCTAAATGTAAACTCCATTTTCAGGCATGTAAAGAAGACAGTCATCAGGAATAGTCAGCAAGGTTTCACCAAGGAGAACACACTCTTGACAAACTTAATGAACTTCTGTAGTGAAATGACTGTCCTGGCAGATGAAGGTAGAGCAGTGGATGTTATCTGCTCCAATTTCAGCAAGATCTTTCACACTGTCTCCTTCAAGATATTTAAAGACAAGCTGATGAAATATGGGCTGTGTAAGTAGACAGTGAGGCACATTGAAAACTGGAAGAATGGACAGACCTAGAGGGTCATGATCAGTGGCACAGAGGCAAGTTGGAGACCAGTGACTAGCAGTGTACTCCAGAGGTCAGTACTCGGTCCAGCCCTGCTTAACACCCAATAATGATCTGGATGATGGGGCAGAGTTCACCCTCAGGAGCTTTGCTAATGACACCAAACTGGGAGGAGTCACTGATGGTCGTGCAACTATCCAGAGGGATCCTGACAGGCTGGAGAAATGGACTGATGGGAACTCCATGAAGTTCAACAAGGAGCAGTGCAACACTCAAAAGTCGCCAATAGTGTTCAGTTTAAATTAATGAGTTCCAGAATTTGAGGGAAAATTGTGAAGTGTTGATAAACATCAAAGTTACCTGTCCCTCTCATTTCTTCAAGATCTCACTGTAGTTGGATCTCAGTCTTTGGTCATGATTTTTCTTCATGAAATTAGTGTTTTTCATCTAGACACAAAACTTTAGTCCCCTTAGAGCTGTACTTCTCACTTCCTATAGCCTACTATTTGTTATAACACACAGATATATTGTCTGCTTCTCAGAGTTAATCAATGACCAGACAACTTCTCAAATAATACTGACATTCTCTGGGGGGCAAAACCAAAGCAAAAAGAAGTATACACTAAAGCAATAAATAGGTTTTGCATATATTTAAGAATATTATTTAATATGTAGGATATAGGCAAATTAATTCCGTAATTCAGTTAATGGGTGCTTGAAAGTACTTGGCTGTCTCTTTGGATTGTTTTCTTCCTTTCTCTGTTTTTGATTTGGATGAAAGTAGTACTATTCTCCAGTCATCAGTGAAAAGATGAATGCTATTTAACCAGTAGTAGAATTTGCACCAGGTCCCCTTTTCCACATGACTGAAACTCCAATTTTCTTTCCAGTGCTTAGTCAGGAATGCACTAACTACCATCCCCTAGAAAACATCTGTAACATACTGTATTATTCAGTATATTCCAATGTTGTATTTCTCAAATGTTCCATGTGTCCAGAGCATCCACCATCTGACTGAAACAGTCCATAAATATTCTAAGCATTCAGATTATAACATCTAGCACACACGTTATTAGCCTTTCATTTCACAGTTTATTTATGTTATAATTTCAGTAATGGCATTTTAGTTCAGACATGATGCCTGTGTCAAAAGTACATCTGATTAGTATTCACGAGCTATAGACTGATGAAATAATCATGTCAAAGATTTGATGATCATAATTTCTATGATACTGAGGATTTCAACAGATATTACAATTGTCTCCATGTTCTGTATTATTAATGATAACAGCTGCAAGTCTTGCATGTTGCAGTAGTCTGAGCTGAGACTTACCATATTGTGACATATTACTACTTAACATAAGTTCAGAATCAGTACATTTCTCCAGAAAAATGTTAAACTGCAGTGAGCAGTTAGAAGAGGAAAAAATAGCTTCCTTTTAACTCCATCTGGTACGTACTGAGAATCCAAACTGTTGATAATAAAACATTGAATCTTATACAGAGTACATGGTGAAAAATCTGGGGGAAAAAATGAATAAATAACAAACTACATGCTTTGATAATTGCAAAAACAGAACAGAGAAAATAAGAGGAAGACACAAAAATGGTATTCAATGATGGTATTACAATAACATAATGTGCTTCATTGAAAGCATGCCTATGAAAGATGACTTTTGCACTTCCAGTATACAGAGACAGTTGTGTACATAAAGGAAAAGTTATTTGGAATCAGAATTTTTTTAGGGTTATAAATAGCCCTGTATTATTGGGTAGACCTAATTTACTCCATACTAAAAAGAAAAGAAACCAACCCAAAAAAAACCCCAAGAAAAAATAAGCACATAATTTCTTTAAGCCATTTGAAAACGGCAGGCCTACATATGAGAGAACTCTGCCAATCCTTGTTAACGAATGTAATTATTCAGTTTCTAGGTAAATTTGCAAGGAATTAAGAACAAAGAAGTAATGACAGATGGTATATGACTAGAGGCTTGCAGCAACGAAAATTTCCTGGACAAAATCTCAAGGTACTTAGAATCACAAAACACCATTTACAGAGGAATTATCTCCTAGTAACTGAAGACAGTCAACCATCCACCAGCTAGAGGAGAAGCCATCCTTGACCTACTTGCAAACAGAGAGGAATTGATTGAAAAATTGAGAAAAATAGTGAAATGTGGAACAGTTACAATGAACTAGTAGAATCTACAGAAATAATTGATGAGTTCACTTAGCACAATGGTAGATGAGTACTGAATTTTAAGAAAGAAAATAAGACTCAAATCCACAATAATTGAGGAGCCAGGCAAATTTCTGGGCAGGTCCCCAGGACAGCGAGCATGAGAGACTTTTCACACTAAGTCTCTGCAACTAGTCAGTGAGAAACTTCTTTAGCTGATCTGTACAAGTTGATGAAGTTCTATGGTCCCACTGTTCCTTTTCTTGTTTAGCTCCTCTTCATATTTTGTGTCCTTTGCATATATCTGTGTAGCAAAACCCATGGGTACTAAAGCCAAATATTTAATTAGAATAGCATATCCAAAGTTCATGCACACAGACACTTCTAACATTTGGGTCTAACTGTCCAGAGGGTGGCAAAGAGAAACAGTGAAGTAAAATTACAGAATTTAAACTCATTTAAATAATTGAGATTTCCAGGCCAAAATAATAGTGATGTTATTAATAATAATATTCATGTCAATATGAATAACGGCAACAGCAATAATGTTAACAACAGCTCATTACATACATCTTTTCCACCAATGAGGTAAAATCTGTAAGTTTAGCATTGTAGCTAAACCTCTCTCAACCTCTCTAATATCATTAATCTGGACTAAGGATTCTGTACCCTACAGAAGTGGGCAATACTGCTTAGGACCATGAATTTTGAAACAATTTTTGATATTAGACCAACACTATAGCATGCAGATAGACTTCTTAATATGTACTGCTCTTCAAATTTAATGGGGTGACTATGTTCAAGGACAAAATTATAGGGGGTGTGTGTGTGAGGGGGAAATTGAATGTGCCTGACTGTCTTTATTTTATTTCTGATCCAAAAACCTTTTTCTATTCAGTTCAGCTGAAAAGTTGACTAGACAGAGTGTGTCTTATTTTGGGATTGCTCTTTCATCTAGGATGCAGTACCCAAAAAAGGACTGTCCTCAGGTTTGCGGTCTGTGAAGTAGATGCAGGTCAGAGGACAGGTTTAGTCTTATGCCCTTCCTTTCTCCTGAGGCTACAGTCATGTACACAACTTCCTCCAAGGGATTTTCTGTAATCCAAGAACTTGCCAGATAATCATAATACTAGCTTGTCTCAGAGAATAGGTACCTGATACGGCATATCAGAAACATTGATGTCTTTTGGGTGTTAGTAAATGCTTTTCTTCCCTGGAAAGTAGTAAACATAGCATTTATGAAGGTTGAAAGTAAGGGTCAGACAAATTGTTGAGCAATAATCCTGACTAAAAATAGTCTTCCCAGAAAATTAAATCCTTCAGTTTTGAAAAGAGGGTTTATGCATAGTTCTCTGTAACACATAAATTGAAAACCACAGCTCAAAGAATTAAATGAATATATTAAAAGCACCAAGGCCCTTTCTCTGAGTCACATCAGCTAACTCCAAACAGCTAATGTCCAAATTATTAAATTTTTATACACTCCAGAGAAAATATGGACTCCCCGAGTTTATGTATTGGGAGTGGTCCGTGACCCACCCTAACTCTCAAGAACTTAATATAAATTGTTTGGGAAACGGTTGGATATGGAAAACCAAACCATGCTAATAAATAATCAAGGCAATTTAAGGCATTTACTGATATGTGTACATAAGCGATAGAGTTACAGCACTCAGGAATGCTCATAATACTCTTTAGTGGAGATCACGCAATATTCCAGCAAAACTATTGTTTTTGTAGAAAAAGAAAATTATAATTCTTGATGTATCAGATGCCATATCAGGCAAATAAATTTAGAGATACAGGATGTTTGGAAGGACTAACTTCTAAGTTTGACATACTGGGACTAAGAGTCATAATAACCATGGCGCAACAGAATGGACTAAGAGTCATAGTAACCATGACACAACAGAATAGCCTATCTGCTGTTGTAGAGAGATGATTTCTTTATTGAAGACCACATAGACTACAGTTTTACAGTTACCTGCTGAAGATATCCCACCAAGTCAAGCAGATTGCAAGGAGATAAACAGCCGGGTAGATTGTCTAATGTAGAACTGTAGCTCAGAAACCTATAGCAATTTTAATCTCATATTAAATAACCAAATAGAAAACTAAGATTGTGTCTAAACTAAGATTCATAATATTATACAGAGTGCCAGTAGTAGAGCAGATAGGGCACTAGAAATTTTAATTACAGTATCAAGGACAGAAAAGTAAATTTTTCAAATTTTAATAAATTGAAAACATTTATTAGTAAAAATAAAAATGTACTATAGGGTAAAAATTTAGCTGTGCAAGAACAAAATACCTCATAATCAAAAAGGCAGTGCAAATGAAGGAAAATCAAAACATAGATTGCTTAGCTAATAGCTTGTAAGACCTGTAAGGAAACACTTGAGATCTTGTCATAGTCTGTGCAGCAGAACTTTACCTCTTAAAGAATCTGCTGTCACCTTAGTACATTTTAGGTTTCACAGTACTATTGAATATTCAGGGAAAAAACCCCAAATTTATCAGCAAAGATGAATTAATGGGTATAAAGAATTTAAAATATGTAGGTGAGTGGCACTCTAACAATACACGAGCAAGTGTGTGTTTCAAGATTTTATAGGTGCCGTACTTACCACCTTGAGTTTATTGATTGGAATTTTTGGTTACTACAATGAACCTTGATTGCATTTGCCATCTTGCTTGATTAAGTAATAGATAATTAGACCTAATGAAGAACATTTTACATAGCAATACAAAGTTGCATAGCAAAAATGACTTAGAAATATTTCCCCATTATTTTCTTTTCCTGCTGTAGTAGAATGTTTTAGGGTTTGGATTTTTTATATAATAATAAAAAATCAGGTTAAAATGGGTGTTGATTTCTGCTTTTGTGGAAAATCAAGCAAATACTTCTCTGTATTTCTTATCTGGCCTTTTTTCTGTTGTTGTTTTTCCCCTTAAAAGTCCCCATATTCTTCTGAAGTACTTATCTAATTTAAAATTTAGGTCCATCAATCACCAAAAAATGACTATGCTAGATAATATTATTAGAAAAATCTGTTCACTGGAACTTTTATAAACTGAATTAATTTGTTGATTACAATTTCTCATTATTCAAAGTGAAGTTTTTCCTCCCAAATACAATCAGAGATTTCTAACCAAAAAAAAAATTGGAAATTTGACTTAAAAATATCTGAAATACTTAGCAATTCTTCAAACTATAATGGACAATATTTATTAATAAATTTAGGAATTAGGAATATTTTATGCATATACAAACACTTTTTTTACATATATACATATGGAATATGCACCATTTTGTCAACTCCTAGCACAGCTATGATGGTCAGAAACTTTGTCTTCTTTGTCTTCCAGCTAACATTAAAAAATAAAAGATGGAAACTGTAAAAAAGTTTCTATTAGTAGGAAAAGCATTACATCAAAGAGCACCCTTTGGCAATAGCATTGATGGGGTGATGGAAAAAGATTTTCTCTGACCTCATATTCCTCATTTCTTTTCTGTGAACAGAAAGCATGCCTGGGAACACAGATTTGGTTTGTGTTTTTTATTTATTTGTTAAATTTTTTTCAGCTTATTATGAATTCAGTGATAATTTCAGAATCCTGAAAATATCTTTATTCCATCTCTAAGGTGAACATGGAGCATGAACGTCATCTGCTTTTGTGAGTGTGGATATATTACCACAACGTTTATTTTCAACTTCTGTCTCATCTTTTCTGCATTTTACCTTAAACTTCTCTTTTTAAACTTTTGTCCTTACTTTCAATATGATACAAAAATGGTAGACCTTTCCCACAGATACATTCTGAGTCCTAAATAAAACCCCTTTAGTTCACTTAGGCTGTGGATATCCAACTTGAGATATTCTATTACTCTGTAGTTCTATAATATTAATAATGGTTCATCAGACCTACACAGTGCAGGAACCCTGAGACAAAAATTGTTCCTTATTATACAGATTTGTTAGGATGATTTTGTTTTCAGTTAGTACTTTTGTTGTGTATTTCATACAACAATTAGAAATGAATAATTATTTCAGTTTTTCATCTTGTCTTCATTTAAGCAAAAATTTGATTTTAAGCAAAAACAGCTTAATGAAGATTTTTATACATATTGACAACAGTATAAACTAGCATTACTAGAAAAAATTAAAATTAAGTCATCTGAGAATGTGGACTTAATTCTGTGGGTGACATTTAGTAGTATTCTCCACATGGTTTACACTACTTTAAGAACAGAAGAGAACAGAGCTGTAAACTGAGTTTAGTGTTTGCCATTAAACCAAATTCATGACTACTTTGTACAGAAAAGCAACCAAAGTACTTACAGTAAATCAGTGAATCTGGTCCTCAAGTTCGCAAAAAATGACAGCCAATCACACTCCTTCATAAGTCAATATATTTTATTTCTTTCTTTTTCCATTTGTATCATTAATGGAGAGGGATTGGGATTCAAATGACTATTAGTTATTAGTTAGTAATTATCAATTTCCACTCTACATGGTCAAGTTATTTAGTGTAGGGATTTTCTGTGTGTCTTACATACACCTGAGCAAGGTGGGTGATAAATTTGCTTTACCTGGGATTATACAGTAAGATTCTACTATCCAAACAGAAGGTCACTGTTCTTTTATGAAAGTGACAGAATTTGTGTAGTGGTTTCACATTCACCTGTTTGCCTGCTCACACTAGGCGAGAGTGCAGTGTAGTGGTTTCATGAGAATAAGGATTAAGAGAAATGCAAAGCAGGCCTAAACTTCAAAGATAGAAATAATTTATTAACAGAATAAAAAAACAAGAGAAGAAAAAAAAAACAAAAA
>VZTR01005017.1:44444-65880 GCA_013400775.1 Chaetops frenatus
AAACTGGCAGGGTCCCAGCCGCAGCCCCGGCACAGCCCCCCAGGCCCTGAGGCCCAGAGCGGCCGGCTGGGCACGCGGTGTTACCTTCCCTGCGGACGGAAGTCGAAGAGGGCTTCTAACTTCCCGCTCTTAAAAATGTAAGCTTCGCAAAGATACCCCTAATGTTCAAGTGGTTACACGAAGTGCCCATCTCAAAACCAGCCAATCTGTGGGCCCTCCACCCCCCGCCGGAAACCGTACCCCGGAGGAAGTAGAAAAACAAAAACCCCCCCAGGAAGGAGAAAAAAAAGGTTGTTGTCCTTTAAACCACAACAATTTGCTTTATCAATTATTTCACCTCAAAAGAATCATCTTAGATTTTCCAATCCTTCAGTGACGCAAACAATATTTCTTTAAAACTCTTTCTGGATTAAAGTGATACAAATTATGTGACTGTTTACTACCTGGTTGTATCTGACCCATGAAATCAGGGGATTAGAGATCTAGTTCAAGAGTTTCTAGTCCCTGATTTACTATCACAATTGACTACTCCCTTGCAGCTCTTAATGCATTTTGAGAAACTTATGCACAAAAGCTTTCATGTAACTTTTACTCAAACTGAATCTGAAAGCTCATTTCTTTAAAACTAGTGATTCTAACACATTTCAGTGTTAACTTTATGTGCTGTTTTTAACAGCTGGAAATCAAACTCCAGAGAAGCCAGTCCCTATTCCACTCTTCGATTTACTGAACCTGCAAAGCTATGGAATGAGATACACACAGTAACAGCAAAATTAATAGCAGAAGCATACAAAAAGAAAAATTTTTTTATCCTTGAGAAGGTGTTCACCATCAATGAGGAACCAAAACATGATGGTGGATATCCCCCATAGGTCATGTTCATGTGACTTCCCCAGATGAAGGCATTACAGCCTTTCCCATGCACCATACCAAATGGCCACTGGGAATAAAGGCAAGATGGCAGGGGAGCTCCTGCAGTTAATGTGTCCCATCCACCCCCCAAGCTCAAAAAAATGGCAAACAGTGACAAAGAAACCCCCCAAAATCTGGGTAGCCTGAACCGGGTTGCACTGCTGTTCCACTGTGGCTCAGTTCCACACAGGCGCCTGTGCTGCCACTTTCACTGCTCCATTCCTCTGGAGGTTGTTCCCACAGGTCATGGCCACTTTCCCACTGTTCTGCTGCCTTATTTTGATATTTTTTTAGGCCTGGCTTGATGGTCTTGATGGCTAGGCTGGAAATGCCCTTGCTGGTGTTTTCCCTGTGGCCCTTCACGTCAGAACTGTTAGGTCAGCACTACTGTTGATTCACATTTCTGATGGTATCCTTTTAACACTACATCCTACAGCCACATCCCAGAGAGAAAGGGGATAGGCAGTACAGCAGAGGAACCGGGGTCTGCAGTGGCTGACCCCGACTCTTCCTCTACTGGATAGAGAGAGAGTAGCACGCTCATTTTCATCCTGAAATTACACCTCCCAGTGATGATTTGAGTGGTATAGAATAACAATTGAGACAACCACACCTCGTCAAGCTCCTCTCTCCTCTCTGAAACCAGGACGCTTGCCAATTGCTCTGTGCCTTTAGAAGTATTCTAGTGCCATGGAAAATAAATGAGATTTCTTTGACTAAGCAATCTGAATTGCAAATTTTGTTCCAGTAACAGAAAATAACTGTCATAGGGATAGAAAATACAAGAAGAATTAGTTATGTTCACATGTTACATGGATGGAGACATTACATTCCAAAATATCTGATGATGCTAGCAAAATTCTTCCCCAGGCACACAACAAGGGTCTTCGAAATTTTGCTTCAAAAGATTATATGAATCAGACATCTATTTGTTTTCAATGCCATAATATTTTGTTGATTGTACGGCAAAGATGGTTATAGAAATGGCACATGCCTTTTTGATTTTACAGGAAGTTAACATCTTCACAGCAGACAAAAGCTAAACAGAATACAACTAAATGCATTTTGATTCCTTTCCAGTTGAAATTAAGTCTTCAAAAGAGTAAAAATAGAAGTTATGTGTCTGTGATATTTTAAGATAATGAGTACACCTAATATCAATGGGCATAAGTGAGACTACAGAATATTTAAAATACAGCAAGTTTCAAAATGTACATTAAAAAACGGTGTTCTTCACATTACATCACCATCTATCTCAGCAGGAAAGGTCACTGTTATGCTAAATTTTCTAGAGGAAACAGACTTCCCTTTATGTTCTTATTACATCTTTTTTCCTTTCCATACACTGCAGATGAAAACAAATTATTTAAATTAACAAACTGACAAAAAAAAAGGCCTGTTCAGAATGCTGCCCGCAGGTCTTTAAAATGATGAAAGCATTTTACATTATAAGATTGCTCTAGTCTCTGAACATGGATCCCAGTCTGAGAGACTGAAAATCTCCCTGAAGTCTGAAGCACTTAAATAATTTAGATTAAATTTAAATTGTGCTACACTTTATAAGCCCAGAACCATAGTCACATCTTTACTGGAAAGCTTATAAAAATTTGAAATGCTCCAATAATTTTAAATCTTGTAGAAGCCTAGTATCTTCCAAATTAAAGTGCTAATAAAAAAATAGCACTGAAATTTAAATCTCTATATGCAGTGTAGAATGATTTAAAATTATTGAAGCCTTTCAATTTTTTATGAGGTTTCTATGTAGAAGTGAATCAAACAGCATTTTTAGTACAATAGAAATAAGTTACAAAATAAACATAGAAAAACTGTCATCAACATAGCAGTGTAGTATGAGAACTTTTCCAGGGTGTCAAAGAAGCTTTGAAAGAACAACTACATACTAAAAATTGAAGCAAATACAGCTTTCTGCTTAAAACATTTTCATTGCACTCAGGAGATGCTTTAGGTTGTGATTTTGTGCAAGCGATTTAGTGTCTTTAAATTTCCATTTCCCCCTTTCTTATTTAGATAGCAAATTCATCAGGGCAAGAATTTTCTTTTTTTGTAAATGATATTCAGCTGATCAAATGTGGATATCTGCCATGTCAACATCCATATCTAACCTAGTTATCCCAGTACTGCTTCATAGTCAGTGGAGAGAAATACATTATTTTCAAAGGTTATTAATATAATTGTAAACCTTTCAATAAAAAAGACATCACATCCTGAAGAAGCCTATTAGTCCCCATTGACAATAAGAGGAGCCTAAAGTCACTAGTTTAGTTATTGATTTCAGTATCTGAAATTGAGGGAAATGCAGCCAACTTGTTATTATCTTGTCTGATTATTAAGACTTTCAGGTATTTCTGCAACACCTATTATTAATAGCTATAAAATTTTTGAATAGATAACCTTAAGTCTTCTATCTAGTCTTGAATCTTCAAGATTTCAGCAGAGAAATCTTTAGAAACAGTGACTATCCGAAGACCTCTCAGTAATATATTCACAGATACGTTCATAAAGTCAAAAGAAGAAAGAAAATACGTGGGTCACCTGTAGCTAATTAGATGTGGGGGTTTTTCATTCCATAATATTCACAGTAGAAAGAATATAAGAAAGAAACATATTAGGTATTTCATGCACTTTACCTGTAAGGATGAATAATTTTCTTACAGAACTAATTAAAGGAAAACCCGAAGAAAATCCAATGACTTCCACTGACCTGATTCAATCTGAGTTTCAGTAATACACTGAGATAACTTTAGTGAATGATAAAAACTTTCTGACAGCTGAAGAAGACTTTCAGATACAGAACCACAGGTTTTCACAAAGCCAGAGTTCACCTCACATGGCAGGTATGAAACATGTTGTCCAAGTAAATGTAAATATCCACTGCAGGAAGTGACTGACAGTGAAGAATCCCGGGAAATTCATGTTTCATGTAGAGTGTAACCTACTGCCTGCTGAAGAAATTCAGTAAGGGTGGTAAATCTGTAAAACTTGGAGTGGCAGGTGGTTATGGTGAGGTGAGGTGCAGCACACTGCAAGGTTATGGGTGCTGCTCTTCCAAGAACCAGCCATTTCTCCTCGGCTGCCAGACCCTGGGCCAGGAATCTCTTGCATGGAGGGGCTACAACAAATACTGCCAGGCACAGGGGCCTTCCCAGAGGATCTCTAGAGGTCCCTTGCAACCCTAACTCTCTGTGACTCTATGAGAATTACCTGTGCCCTTTGCTGCTCTACCCTGCTAGGAGCAGTGCCAGAAAGTGCTTGAGTAAGCAGCTGATTTAATCTGAAATGCTTTCGTCAGGGCTTTAAGGAAGCACAGAAACATTTGGGTTAAGAGGAGCCTGTTTTACTATACTGAACAAAACAAAGCCAGAGACACACAACACAGAGACATAAAGCAGCTGGTGACATGCACCATGTTGTCAACTGTGTGTTGTAAAAGAGGGGTTTAGGTTGCATAAGGAGTTGCCGGAAAAAGGTATCAGCAAAAACAGGGTTAATATAAAAGTGAAAGGGTTATGAAGTTTGTTGGCAAGGTTCGCTCCATTCCTGCTTAGATGGTAAAAGCACACAGAGAAAAAGGAAATGAAATCCAACATGAATTGGTACAAAACCAAACTCAACTCAAAACTTATCTATACAGAGACTGGGAGAAAGAAGAAGGGCAAGAATAGGAAAGAGTGAGTATTCAAAGGGTTAAAGGAGACCCTCCTACAGACTGACAAGATTCAAAGTGGTCTCCCTTGCCAAACTTCACCTCAGACTCAACCTCTGAGGCTGAAAAATGGGAATGGTACACCAATATCACCACAGCAGCAGCACTGCCAGGGAGGAGGGGGGGGAAGGGGGAGCCGGCCGCAGCCCCAGCACGGCCCCCCAGGCCCTGAGGCCCAGAGTGGCCGGCCAGGGCCACGCGGTGTTACCTTCCCCGCGGGCGGAAGTCGAAGAGAGCTTTTAACTTCCCACTCTTAAAAATGTAAGCTTCGCAAAGACGCCCCTAATGTTCAAGTGGCTACATGAAGTGCCCATCTTAAAATTAACCAATCCGTGGGCTCCTCACCTCTGCTGGAAACTGTGCCCCGGTGGAAGTAGAAAAACAAAGAACCCCCTCAGGAAGGAGAAAAAAAAAAGTTGTTGTCCTTTAAACCACAACAGATGGTCAGGGCCAGCACAGGGAGGCCTCATTACTCACCTTGGTTACAGCTGGTGGGGTCTTTTTCTGCCCTGACTCTTGACTGCTGCCTGGCAATGCAAGGGAAACTGCACTTGGGAGACAGAGCCGCTGAGGCCCTTCCTGGAGGGTGAGGATATTTCAAGGGGTGATGATGTGCCCTGGCCTTGGGGGAACTGTGGCTGGGCTGTGTGATGTAGAAGGCTCAGTGTGGGATGTGAGCCCAGTGAGCTGCAGGGACAGCTGCCATTCCTGGTCCCTGGGGTCCCAGCTGCTGCAGCCCTGCAGATACCACGGGTACAGAGACGTAGAGAGACATAAGGATTGGTGCCATGGTACGGGTCACAGAATTATCCCAGTTGGAAGGGATCTGGAAGGATCACCAAGTCTGACTCTTTCAGGGAGCAGTCTGAAGAGGGATCAAAGCTGCATGGTGCCAAGGACACTGCCCTTCTGAGGGGAGAGGCAAGGGCACAGCTGGAGAGGCTGGGAGGGCAGGTGTGGTCATGCAGGCACAGTCCCAGGGCCTTCAGGCAATGGCCGGTGGAGCCGAGAGCAGCCACTGTCACCCACAACAGCTGCAAAATCTGCCTGCGTCCAGAACGTTCTGGAAGGCTCTCCACAGTCTTGGCAGCTGCCACAGCAGTTCCTGCTGCAGTCAAAGGCTGCGCTTGCAGCCTGGCGCCTCTGCACTTGTTCTTAAGGTAACTAAACCTCATCCCCTTGTTCTGTTCTCCCAGCCCACACTGGCCATACTTAGAGGCATTGGTTTGGCCCCAAACCTGAGGAGGTGTTGTAGCTGTACATGGCCCAGTGAGCCCCTCTGTGTGGTAAAAGCTGCCAGGGAAGTGGGGAATGTTACACAGCAGGGCCTGGTGCCAGCAGGTAACCCACTGGGGAAGTCTCTTTGGCTCAGGAGGGCCCTGTGCCTCCCACTGTCAGAGGCTGGGGTGTATCCAGGAAGATACCACCATGTGCACAGCCTCTTCTGAAATTATTGTTGGGCCTCGCTTACCCCTCACACAGGTCCCTGAGTCCCAGGAGGCTGGGGGTGCATGGGAGGTTGGGAGGGGGCTGTCCCCAGATAACTAAAGGAACATTCCATACCATATGGCATTGTACTCAGTACATAAAGCTGGGCTAAGGAGGAGTAAGGACAAGCACATATTTCATTTTTAACTCCCAAGTCACAGTTACAAGTGTTGGAGCCATACTTTCCTGGGGTTGGTTGAACACCTGCTTGCCCATGGGGAATGGTGAGAAAATTCCTTGTTGCTTTGGTTTTGCATATGCCTTTTGCTGTAGCTGTTAAATTGTCTGTCTCAAGTCATGAGTTTTCTAATTTTTTGTTTTTCCTGTTCTCTCCCCTACTCCACTGGTAGAGTGGTTAGTGAGTGAAAGGCTGTGTGGAGCTTAGTTGCCAGCTTGGTTTTAACCATGACAAGTTACCACAGAAATATGGAACATAAAACCACCCATTGTAGATAAATTTTTTATTGTTCTTCTTTCAATTTATTATACAAACAGTTTCAAGCATTCGTAATTGGAAAGCTAAGATGACACTTTTTTATGATAGAGGAAAATTAGTATTTTATGTGATTTGGGTTTAGGGATTACAAGGCTACAGCTTGAGCAAGATCATACATTTAGCAAATTTAATAAATCAAATCAATAGAAAATTAGAGAATAAATCAGCACATCAAGAGTATTACACACTGTTACAATGAAAAAAAATGCAAGCAATCACCTACATAAGCATTTGTACTGCAGCAAGAAGAACCCTGCAAGAAAGGAACCTCTTATTTTCTGTCATGTCAGGATTTACCAGACATTTGCGGGTGATCACAACTTATTAGGTGAGTAATAGGTTGCATAATTATGGTCAAACAGAGCTTAATAAATGCAACTTTGTCCTGGCATAGATAAGGCAGATCATTAAAAAGAGGAGTTTCTGGCCTTTTTTCCAAATATCTTTTATAAACGTAAATGTAAGACAATATGATATTATATGCATCAAACATTTTTTTGAGTAGGAATGAAAAACATTGCTTTTCCTTCACAGCTGGAAGTCCTTAACATACTAAGCTAGAGAAACATTTTCAGTGTGAGACTCTCTGACTCTTTGGCCTAAATAACCTTTTTAATGATACCATAAAAAGGAAGTCTACTTCAGCAAGAGGGGCTGATACACAATGGCTTCAGAATAAATTTTACTCTCAGTCTTAAGAATTGTCCTTTGAAATATGAGATTTGGAATAAGACCCAGTATACCAAAATTAAGTGAGATTGATAAAATCAGACTTAGTAAAATTACTATCTGCATAATGCAAGTATTCATGCTTAAAAAGAAAACAAAGTCCTTTGAAGGCCATTACAAGAAGAATCTGCCAGCTTAAATTTAACTAAAGGGCAGAAAATTACCATCTGGATACCTCCATTTTCTCCTGCATTGCAGGGTAATGATTTAACTCTGAATTAAAATTTTTATATCGGTTTGCTTTGCATGTAAAATGATTAGTAGCATTACATTTTGCAAGTAACTTGGTCCACATATATTGTGTTTATTCTCAATGTAGGTACTAGATGCAGTGTAAAGCAGGAAATTGGACAAGTTAAGGCAATCTTGCAGAACACATCACACATTCTAAACAAAAAGACATACTGTAGGTAGTCACAGAAGTGGAAATCTAGGATATAGGGGAATTTCAATTTAAAAAAAAAGTGTTGGGATCATTCAGATTCTATAAAATTAGTTACAAATAAGCAACCATTTTTAGGATCTAAAGTCTAGATTTCAGTCCCAACTAAAATCTTTAAGTCCCACCTAAAATTTCTCACAAGGTTCTTCAATCCTGTTGTTGATGGAACCATAAATGTGAAAGTGAGAAAATATTTTAAACCAATGAAAACCAGATGATTTTTATCTGCTGGACTATTATCACACAAGGCCAGATTTGGAATTTCAAAGTGTTTAGAGCTTTCATCAGTTTCTTTATCAGAATTTAGTACTTCTCTGGTCATCATTCCCTCTGAGAATGAGTGCTTGTTAAATGCAACTAACTTTGCTTGTTTCTTTCTGTGATCGAAGACATTTGTCTTTTGAGTTAAACCACTCAGATTCAGGAGTTCTGTCACTCTCTGTACTGGTTCTGGCTGGAATACATTTAATTTTCACCACAGAAGTCCCTGTGATGCTGTATTTTCTATTTGTAAGGAGCATGGTGTTGATAGCATACCAGTATTTTAGCTTTTGCTTACATAGCATCCAGGCCAGGACAGCTGACCCCAACTGATCAACAGGATTTTCCATACCATATGTCTTTGTGCTCAGCATATAAAGCTGGGGGAAGAAGGAGGAAGAGGGATGTTTGGAGGGATGGCGTTTGTCTTCCCAAGTCACTATTATGCCTGATGGAACCCTGCTTGTGTGGGAAGGGCTGAACACTTGCCTGCCAATGGGACGTGGTGAATGAATTTCTTGTTTTGTTTTGCTTGTGTGCAGCACTTTTTCTTTAGCTTTTAAGCTGTCTTTATCTCGACCCATGAGTTTTCTCACTTTTACCTTACTCATTTTCTCACCATCCCTCTGTAGAGGAGTGAGCAAGGGGCTCTGCTGGGACCGTGCTTCTTCCTGGAGTTAAACCACAAAAATGTCCTTTTTCAATTTTTACCTGGTAAGACTGGCTGGCCAGTCATCTTTACCTATCTGATTTCATTAATATTCCTCTTCTAGGAAACTAAACTGGATTCATCAGGTATAGTCATATGCCTATCAGTACCTACTATCAACCCCAAAAGCAACCTGAAACACAGTGTTTTTAATGTGGTGCATGCCACATTTTTCAGTACAAAGTGAATACTGGGGACATTGTATTTCTTTAAAACGTTCAAATTAGGCCCTTTTTCTGTCCAGAGTACAATCTTGACACAGAACATTATAAACAAGATGTGCATTGCTCATAATTTCTGTAAATATTTTTCTCAAGAAAATGCACTTGGGGTCTTTAACAAAAATGCCTATGAGTAGTACGGGATGAGAAGAGATATACAAATTTTTTTGGGAATTAAATATATTCAGTTAGCTCTACTATTATGTATGGCAATCCTACTTTTCATTCTCCCCAAGCATGCAGACATTTAATCAGAAATTTAATAAAAGAACTCTTTCAAATCTCATGCTGCTAGAATGTGTCAGAGCAATGCAATGCCCATTATGCCCACATGCTGATCAGTTATTCTTTTTCTGAAGTGTCCATATTAAATAAAACTATTTTACACTTTTCAAAACACATTTTCAAATGTTCATAGGTATCCTGTGGCATCAAGGAAAATATCATACTGCACTTGCTGAGCTGCTAAGTTGCCATTGAATCTCATTTTATTGTTCCAACAGTCAGTGATTTAAAAAGCCAGAAACTTTAAAATTACTAGAAGTACAACTGAAAGGCATAATAATGTTTGATCCTGTGTGTATATGTAGACACTGTCAAGGAATATTTCTCAAGATTTAAATCTGACTTGTACAGATACAAGCAAGGACAGATTTTTTTTGTTGTTAAAATTACTTCAGCTTCATTAATAACTCATAAGATACTCGTGGAAAAATTAAAGGGAAATTATTTTATTTCATTTTTAATTTGTATTCTGCATATTGAACTTTTTTCTGCTTCTCAAGGTAAAAAATATCAAAACTACAATATCTACAACATAAGATATTTCAGTCAGTGTTCGCTAAGCCATATAGAAATCTAAAATCTTGACTTATTTTCCCTCTTTTTTGACATGAAAAATGTTTTTGTAAATATAGAATTATAGGTAATGCAAGTGAGAGTAAAGAAATATTTCATTCAATTTTTCTAACATTTTAAAACAAGTTCAAGCTCCCAGAATTCATACTGTAATAATTTTACATATACATATATCATAGAATATTGAGCTGGAAGGAACCTACAAGGATCATTGAGTCCCGCTCCTGGCCCTATACAGGACAGCCCCAGGAATCGCACCTTGTGCCTGAGAGCATTGTCCAACTGCTTCTTGAACCTTGTCAGGCTTGGTGCTTTGACCACTTCTCTGGGGAGCCTGTTCCAGTGTCCAGCCATCCTCTGGGTGAAGAACTTTTCCCCTAATATCTGATCAAAATATCCCCTGACACAACTTCAGAGCATTCCCTTGGGTCCTGTCACTGGTCACCAGAGAGGAAAGATCAGTCTCTGCCCCTCCTCTTCTCTTCACAAGGAAGTTGCAGACTGCAATGAGGTCTCCACTCAGTCTCTCCTGTCCTGTCCCGTCCTGTCNTTACACTCCTTTGGACACTTTCTTGCAGCTCACTGGCTTTCTTATACTGTGGTGCCCAAAACTGCACACAGGACTTGGGGTGAGGCCATACCAGTGCAGAGCAAAGTGAGACAATCCCCTCCCCCAACACACACACACACACACACACACACACACACACTTTTATTGGAAAAAGAAAAAAAAAAAAAAAAAGCAGAATCGAGCCCTTCAACCATATTTAAGTCTGTGGTTTACCCTGGTGTACTTATAGCTTAAATTGCCATCAAATCTTTGTAATCACTCTAGATGTATGGTAATGAAGGATCAGACCTCACCTTTTTCATTCAAATCCTGACTTCATTTTATATGAAGCTGACATTTGCTCTAATACTCAGATCCCTTTTTTTGTACAAAATAAAGACATTTCACAAACTCAGCATAACTGCAATTTCTGCAGAAATCTGGATATATGCCAGTGTTTAGTGGTATTGAATCAGCAAAAATGTCTGAAGAATTGAGAAATTTGTCAAGAGATAACAGTCATATGCTTTGGTTAAATTTAGGGTCACAGCTGCTCTGTATTACCAGCAGAGTAGAAGGTGAAAGGAAGCCAAGGCACATATGTCCACTTGTCAAGCAATAAGTACTTGAAAATAGAATGATGTCTCACTTGCATATGTGTTTTATATGTATGCACTTTTATGAATGTAAAGGGGGATTTTCTAATTTCACCTTATCCCTTCCTTGTCTTTTTGTTAGATATCATTCCTCATAACTCTGCTCTGGAAAGTAACTGTTACAGGAGTGTCTTTGTCTGCTGGCAATGGATTTGGGATGCTCCTAGATGGTGTTGATTATTTTTATGAATAAGGAAATATAAGGATGTAAGATGAGATAGTTGAATTCAGTAGAATGAAGAATAGGGTAGGATAGTCAATTAAAGGCTGTACTGGCAAAGTTCCCTGGTTGTCTATCTGCATAATTAAAAATATCTCACCTATTTAATTGTAGTTAGCCCAGTATTCCATCATTTTCTAGAGATATCCTTCTAGGTATACTGAGAGTCATACAAGTCTTAGACACTGCTGAACAAGGGGGGCCTTAGCTCATCATTAAGTCCTATTAAGAACAACAAATAAGATATTCCTACAAATTTCTTCTTTTCAGTGGATCCACCAATCATTCCTAGAACATACTAGTTGTAGAACATGGTCAGTATTTTCCAATAACTCGACTGAAGGAACCATATTAAAGCCTACTTTTTCCTTGAACAAAATAGAGTATTTTAGCATTTTGCATTCCATGTTCTCATAGGAACTTGAAGTAATGAAATGCATCTCCACTACTCTAAAATAATTATAGTTAGTGAAAAGTTATGTTTACTTTTGGCTGCTATTCATCTCATAAGATAAATGTCAAAAATTTTGCTCTGTAAATGTCTATTTTTTCCCTCCTTGTAAGGAGTCCAGAAAAGAGGTTTTAGTGATGATAGCGGTGTGCATTTTAATTGTTTGAGTATGTGAATTCAGGAATTTGAAAATGCTTCATCTTCTTGTACTGGAACACTGGATTCATAGACCAGGGAAGAAAAGTGAACTCTGACTATGTAACCTAGTGATCATATCAGTCTGGGAGCTGAGAGTCCTCTTTGACTTATTTTTCTTTTTTTTTAGTGATTAAGATAAAAATAGCCCCTGAAGGAAAGACCTGAAGGCATGTCACTCCTCCTCTTGGTGATATTGTATGAGAGACACTAAGCATTTTAAGCTGCCATTTCTGTATCTTTATTATGAGACAATATTAGATTTTGGAAGCATTTGTACTCTTCCATAAAAGTCTATAGCCGACAATCATTCTACAAATAAGCATCTGTTTTTAAAAGCTATTTCTTTAGTGCCTCAGTAAAGGATAAATCATCTGCATTCTGCTGAAATACTTCAGCAGTTTCTAAATTTTTCTGAAACCTGTTCTTCAGTTATTAAAAATAAGTGCCCTAACTGATTGCTAAAGCTGTTTCTTGCAGTAAAGAAATTAGTTGATTTAATATATAGAATTGCATTTTTTATGCAATTTTACACAAATCTCTTCCAATTTTCATGATACTACAATTGATTAAAGATACAAGTGCAGAGAAACATATCAAAGTTCACATGTGGTCATGATAGCTTTTTCTGTTGGATCTCTGTGTACCTAATTGGAGACTATGAACAATCAGGTATTTTTGAGCAAAGATTGCATATGAGCATGAAAAAGCTGAATTAGGTCTTTTTTCTTTCTGCAATGCTGTGGTTTAAAGTTTTGTTGTGGGGTTTTTGTTGTTGTTGGTTGGTTGGTTTGCTTTTTTTGTTTTGTTTTTTTATCACACTCATTATTTCCTTATCTAACTATAAAAAAACCCTAATGATTTATAATGTAATATTGGCAAAGGTAACTAATCAAACCATAAATTGGATGGTGTCTTTTGTGTTATTTTTTTCCCCTCTATTACTATGTTTGGACTAAATCTGATTAATTAGAAATTGAAAAAGGAGTCCTAAGTAGCAGTGATCATAGTCATTTTGGCAAAATAGAGAAACAATGAAAAATCCTGACTTGCTCAAGATACTAGATGATTTATGTTTTGCTTCAGTCTATTTGGAGAACAGAGGTAAAAGGTTTATTTTTTATTACATTTTTCAAAGGACTCCACAGTTAGTAGCTCAACTGAATGGTCACATGCTACTGAGGGTCATTCCAAAAGGATGACCTAGCTGAAGGTTTTTTGTGTCTATTCATGGTTTGCACACATATGGCATTTCCTGATAACCTTCCACATCTCCATATTGCACTGTAAATTGTGCTGTGTATCTTGGGCAAAGTTCCAGTCCTAGACATCCATTTGGAGCTTCTAACATTCATCCTGACCCCATATGAACCATGCAAACTTCATAATTTGTTACTATTCCTTATATAATGGGAACCTGCTTGACTTATGCCATTAGCTATCTTCTTGTGTTAAAAGGGATCTGTGTATAAAGTCACACAAAAATAGCTTTTTCCTGTGCCTCTCACTATTACTGGATATCTTTAAATTAAGTCTCATCTGCTTGCATTGTTTCAGTTTTCAGTCTGATTTCCTTTCCATTAACTCCACCCACCCGAGATGCTAAGGCTTCTTGATGGCTTCTCTGCTTCTTGCATCAACTACTGATCATCTGCCCAGAGGCTGATGAGTGACCCTAGACTATTCTCACAAAGAGAAGTAAACAAGGAGAGAAAGAAGGCTTTACATTGTTGTGTTACTGCACAGAGAGAAGACTGAGAAAACAGTGGATTTTCTGCCATCAGAAATAGAATATATTTCTCATCAAATAATACGCACTGGGTTTGTTTTTGTTTGGTTTTTTTCTTTTACTGAAAAGAACTTATAACAAGTTTCCAGGACAAAATATATGTATTACCCACTTATCTAAGAAACCAGATAGCCAAACCCATCACTCTGTCTAAGGTGTGTAGAATTTCTTATGATCTCCTTCTTCCTAAGCAATTACTTTTGGCATACAAAGACTAAATGAAGTAAATAAAAAAATCAGCTCTCGACTATCTTTCACATATATATTTTCTGAAGTTTGTAAATAGACAGAGAATAGTAAGGATGAGTTCTCTTTCTCAAATTTTCTGTTTTCAGCCTGTTCTTCCAAAGAAAGAAGACTTATGAATTATCTTTTTTTGTCTGTCTAAATCCATCTACCACCATAACTTTTCAGCTGAGTTATGAGAGAACATGAGAGAAATGTTAGGGTATCAAAAACCAGTTTTGTAAAAATCAGTGATCATAAGAAAAATCAAAATTTTAGTGTCTCCTTTGAACAGCTGGCGGAACTGGACAGCCAGCATATGAGCACTGAAAAACACCAGTATACATACAGACAGTCTGGAACTCAGGTTGGGCACATAGGTAAACCCACAAATTATGCAGGTGATAGCATGAATGAAAATGAATTGAAAAAAAAAAAATACACAGACCTTTTGAAGAGATTTCACTAATTCTTCCACTCATAGGAAATTTCTGTTTTATTTTATAGTAAAAAGGGAACACAAAAGTTTGTATGACATTTACCAGATAGGATATTTTTATAAATACCTCTATTTCATGTCTTTCATTATCTAAGTTAAGTTAGTCTCACTAAAGGTTAATCAATTGAACAAAACCATGGAAAGGATCAGGCAGGCAATGACAGGTAAAGGAACCCTGGCAACATAGTCAGTGAAAGAATATACTGGCTCAGATCAGACTACTAGATCAGACTACTCAATGGGTGCCCAGGTGGCAATTATTAGATAATTTTCTGTGGTGGCAAGCTCACCAAAATAAGTCAGCAAAATAAATTCCCCAGAAAACCATGCAAACTAAATGAAGTTATTGTCTAAAGAACAAAGGACTTCCTAAATGATGCAGTTAGAAGAGGGAAAAGGGGCCCAAAGTCTCTCATCTCTAAGTAAACTGTTGGTCAATGCATTTCTGTGAAATCCTCTGCCTGATAACTGAAATCTGTCCTTTCTTCTTATGACACCGTTCCCTTTTTTAAGGTGTGTCTCTCTGTCCTCTATGTTCATGTATACACAAGATGCTAGAGAAGTTCAAGTTGGAGCAGTCAATGAGTAGAGCAAGAGGTATGAGTGACCTTATCCAGAGATGCAGACCCATGGACCTGATACCCTTGGGTTCAGATTCAAGGAAGCAGAGAAAACCAGGCTCTGTGCCAAGCTGCTGAAAAGAAGCACTTCGTGCTTGTGCATATTCTACAAGTAGATTTAAACCAAATCAGCTGGAAAGGTGGAACAGAAGTGGGTGTGCTGTTCATGTTTATGTGACTGCTGTTTTTATCAGTGTGACCAGCTGTATTTGTTTGTGAATCAGGCATGTGTGCTCAGACTCATTGCTGCCTGAACCTGGGCACATGAAGCCAAAGCAACCTCCTATCCATCTGGCAAGAACAAGAGGACATCTGAAAGTGAAAGGGGTGATGTTATATGTGCCAGGGAGCAACAGAAGTGAGTTACTCTGTGAGACAAGCGAGTCAGAAGCTGAGGGTGACACCAAAACAGGCCAAACACTGACAGAAACAGCAACTGAGTAATGAGAGCAGGTCTAGTGCTGGAAGTCAGGTTTAGCCAACAGTATGGTGGCAACTATACAAGGCCATACATGGCTGCTCACGGCTTGGGCAGGTGCACACTTTGCAAGGTAACAAACTGTCTGGATGGCTGGGCCCCAAAATGTGGGGTGATGAAAGATGCTACACCTAGATGGGGGTCAGTCACTACTGGGGTTCCCTAGGCTAAGTGTTGGCACCAGTTCTCTTTAATATCTTTATCAATGATCTGGACAAGGGGATGGAATACATCCTCAGTCAGTTCACACCAAGTTGTGTGAGTGTAGATCTGCTACAGGGTAGGAGGGCTTTGAAGGGATGGATCTGGACAGGCTGAATCAATGGACTGAAGCCAGTTGTATGAGGTTCAACAAGGCCAAGGGCTGGGTTCTGCCTTTGGGTCCCAGTAACCCCATGCAATGCTACAGGCTCGAGGAAGAGCATCTGGAAAATTGCCTGGCAGGAAAGGACTTGGTATCAATCAACAGCCAGCTGAGCATGAGCCAATGGGTGCCCAGGTGGTCAAGGAGGCCAATGGCATCCTGGCCTGTATCAGCAGTAGTGTGGCCAGCAGGACCAGGGCAGTGATCATCCCTCTGTACTTAGCACTGGTGAGGCTACACCGTGCTCAGATTTGGGCCCCTCACTACAAAAAGACATTGAGGTGCTGGAGCTTGTCCAAAGAAGGGCAACAACACTGCTGAAGGATCTGGAGCACAGGTTTCATGAGAAGCAGCTGAGGGAACTAGGGCTGTTGAATCTGGAGAAAAGGAGGCTCAGGGGGGACCTTATCACTCTTTACAACTACCTTAAAGGAGTTTGCAGTGAGGGTATTAAAAGATCCAGATCTCTGTCATATATTTGATGAAGTAAGTTCCATTTTAATAATGAAATACTAAATAAAACTTTTCACCACCTTATTCCCCTACTGAATATTCTTAGTCATTTTCAACTAACATCTGTTAAATTATCCCCAAAGTCCTCTGTTTGTATCAACAGAACCTGTTGTCCTGATGAAAAACATCTTCTCTCCCATCAAGGACCAGGACACATAATAAACATAATACACAAGTAAAAGATTTCAGAGCAAATAAATTTTTCCTTACTTATAATACACGAAAAAAGATACTGAAGTAAAATATGCATACAAATGAGATGTATTCCATGCCTTTCTCTGTCCTAAGGCAGTATACAATTCCAGATGACAGTCTGCATAGCAGTCAGTAATGCATTGCCCAGTTAGTTTATTACATAATTATGAAAATAAGATCTCATAACATTTTTTAAAGAAAGAATAGTGTCTCAAAGAATCACTTCATCTAAAGCTCTACCAATTTCTGTTGACCATATCTACTGCTATTTTGCATTCTTCCTTTTTTTCTTACAGAATCAGAGAATGGGGTCATTTGGGAAAAGATCACAGTGGAACATCTGGTCCAACAATATGAGACTCTACAACCTCTCTGAACAGTCTCTTCCAATGCTGTGTCACCTGATCAGTAAAGTTCTTCCTCATGTTCACGTGGAACTTCCTGTGCATGTTTCTGCCCATTGCCTCTTATGCTATTGCTTGGCACCACTGAGAAGAGCCTGGTTTCCTCCTCTGGACACCATCCCCTCAGATACCAGTAGAATTGATGAGGTTCCCTCTCAGTCCTCTCTCTTGAAGGCTGAACAGGCCCAGTTTTCTCAGCCTTTCCTCATAAGAGAGATGCTTCTGTCCCCTAATCATCTGTGTTGCCCTCCACTGCACCTGCTCCAGGAGCTCCATATCTGTCCTGTACTGAGAAGCTCAGAACTGGACACAGCACTACAAATGTGGCCTCACCAGGGCTGAGTAGAGGGGTGGAATCATCTCCCTTGACATTCTGGCAATGCTCCTCCTAACACATTCCACAATTCTGTTGATTTTCTTGTCTACAAGGACCCACTACTGGCTCATGGACAGTTTGCTGTCCACCCACACATCACCTCCATGTTCTTCTCCACAGAGCTGCTTTCCAGCAGATTAGCCTATACTGGTGAGTACTCCAGGTACAGGATGCTGTATCTGCCTTTGTTGAACTTCAGACAGTTCTTCTCTGCCCATCTCCAACTTGTTGAGCCCTCCTGAAGGGCTGCACAGCCCTCTGGGGTATGGGCTTCTCTTCCCAGCTTTGTGTAATTAGTGAATTTGCTGACACACTCTGCCCCTTCATCCAAGTCCTTGTATAAGTTAAACAGTACTGGGTTCAGTGTCAATCCTCAGGAGACACCACTAGGGACAGGCCTCCAACTGGATCCTGTGCCACTGATTAGGATGCTCTGGTGTCTGCTGTTCAGCCAGTTCTCAATCCACCCCACCGTATTCTAACCCATACTTCTTAAGTTTGACTGTGAGAATGCTGAGAGAGCAGAACTAGTTTCTGGAAAGTTAATTTCTATATTCAGTGAAATACATGGTTGTTGATATGCTGGTTTAAGTTGCATTAAATGTTGCAGTCTAGTAAACATCTTTCTTTACTGCTCTAAACCATCCTAAAAGTCAGAGGAAGTTGTTAAAATGAAAGGGTTCCAATTGTTAAACAAATTGTTATAATCAAGGAACATACTTGCCATGGTGTCCTGGTTTGAAGGACAGGTGTCTGCTAAGGAAGGCAGGGGGCCTCCCTCGGAATGGAAAAAATGTAACCCCTTTCCCTCCAAATTATCGTAATTCTGAAATTAAGGGGCTCACAGGCAAAGATATGGGAAATGGAATAACAGTTCTTTACTAGTATTTATACACATGGGCCGCCCTTAAAAAAATGGAAACAAGTAGAAAATTAGAAGATTAATCAAAACTGTAGAAGATTAATCAAAACTGTGTCTCTGCTCAAATATCCCACTAAAGATGTCAGTCATTCTTTCCTGGGTGCAAGAAAAATAGAGACATTAAGCAAATTAAAATATCAGAAACAAGACATTTTCAAGATATCTGAAGTAGATCTTGTTAGTAAGTTAGCAGTCACTTTTTCGTTATATTTTCACAGGTCATCCCTTTCAAATAGGGATTTCTGTTTGTATTTATTTGTGTTACCAATATTAAGTACAAATATAGACATATTATCATTTCAAATGAGTACCAGTAACTTTTTGTATGGAAACACTCACCTGAAAATTGTATGTCGTTCCTCATAAGCAATAATGTGGTTTTATGTTCAATGTAGGAATTTCAAAACATCTGAAGGTACCTGAAATGAATGTCATAGTGGAATTTAAATTATTTACCAACTTTAAATCATATGTATGAAAAAGAAGAGCAGATAGCTAACAAATCAATATAAAAGCAAGTGATAAATTTGGTGTGGAGTACAAAAGTCATCAAACTCAAATTTGTAAATCAATATCTTGAGCCATAAATATGAAATTAAAATAACCAGAACTAACAATATCAGAAGAGTGATTATGACTGACTGTGATCAGAAACACTGCAGATCTCATTAGAAATAATAATTTGCGTGTACAGTATATGTTACAAATATGTTGCACCTTTCAAATTTGAATCTTCCATGTGAAATGGCACCTTTCAAGGCTATTTTTGTACTGCTTGGATTCTGTCAGTATCACATATCACTATATTCACAGTTGAATTTTCTGGCATTTGTTTTGCTCTTTACATCTATTCACATTTCATAAACAGGAAGGAATACAATTTTAACAACTTTTCCCAGAGGCAAGAGCATAAAGAAGGTCATAGGAAAAACAAAGTATGTTATCCTAAATGAAAATGAAGACAGGGAATTAGGAAGTTCTAGCATCTTACAGCTTAAGCTACAACAGAGCAAGGCAGAAGCAGAACAAGATGTTCACTTATGGGTTTAAGAAGGGAAGAATCACTTTTTTATATAACGGATTTTTTATTGCAGTCTCACAGCTTCTGTGATGCATTGAATTCATGACATTGTTATAGAAAATCTATGGAATCCAATCTGAGAAAGTTGTGTTGCGTGCATTCGAACCTATAGTTGTATAAATCAGTATTTCGGTTAAAAAAAATAAAATCCTTGTGTCGAAAGAAAATCACATTCATTTGTATATCTTTTAATGACAAAAGTGATTGATATTTTATTTTCCTTCAGACAGACTTCAATTACCAGTTGGCATTCAACTGCCCTGTTAAGATGAGGAATGAATGATATCTCTTTATAAAAATCTGATTAGGAAACCTTCCTTCAAAACATTTTTACTTATTGAGTTTTTTTCACAAAGGGACAGTGAGGTGAAAGATATTTATATTTATGGTGATAGAAAAAGCAACTTAACTTTTTTTCGTTCAGAGTAACTAAATAACTTACATAGCACAGTTGCAGTATTTCTATTTGCTCTAAAAAATTNTTACAACACAGCTAATGTTAAATGAAGGAGTAAGAAAGGAAGAAAACTAATCTAATTTCAATACAGTATATATAAGAATTGGGCCAGATGTTCAGGAAATGAAAGTCATATCTGGCACTCCCAAAAGTAATACAATAATATTTTTTATAATATATATAAACCATTTATTTAAGGGGACATATTCTGAGTCACTAAAAGAAAGTATAAAAGATTTTTTAGACTAGATCAGACCACTGATACATCAGATTTTCAGAATTCAACTAATACCTGAATATATAGGAAAAATGAAGCATATGTATTTTGACATTTAACTTGGAAGCACTGCAATGACATGACTAAGAATTGTTTCTCACTCTGCAGGGATCATTTACCACCTGCCACAGAAGATTTGGGTAGTCTCTTGCCTCTGTTTTGATTAAAAGCATAAAGATTGATTTTCTATTAATGGTATATAAATTTAATTGACATACAGTGTCATTCTGGGTAGTTTTCTATTAATGAATAGCCTAAGGGAATTCTAAATCTCGTAATGGTTTAAACAAATGTATGCTATGTAAGTTTTTCTGGCACTTCATAATCGTTTCTCTTTGCTTTCCAAAAATATTACAGAGTTCCAGAATGCCATCTCTAGTTCTAGTTGTCCTAACTTCTGTCCTGGAAGACTATACAGGGAGTTTGTCTTGTTGCATGAATTTACCTAACCTTCTATAGGTTTATATGGCCCAAAGCAAGATTATAGATTTGTAGTTTGCATTTATCTCTGCAGCAGAAGAAAAAATTTATGAATATTTTTAGTTCCTACAAGTGTCTTTTCTAATTAACCTTTCCCATAAGAAAAGTACATTATACACAGATATTCTTTGGGTTTGGGATATTTGCATTGGCTGTGGTTAGAGCAGTATGTTTCAAAAATAGATATTATTTTTGTGTGTGTACTAGCATATGTAAATATTATCCATACATCTTCTTAAATCCTATCTCCTAAGTTTGCTGTTGTTGCTGTTGTTGTTGATGTTGTTATTGTTGATGCTGTTGTGTTGGTTTGGTTGGTTGATTTTTTTCCTCTTTATAATTCAAAGATAATTTTAGTTCATTATAAGTAGTAATGTTGCAATTTTTTCTCAGAAACAAATGTGTCTCATTTTGAATTTACAACATCAGTTTTAGCATGTAGCTGAGAACTATGGAAAAGATTATAAATTATCCTATAGAATAAAGAACATAGTTGACTCCAGCTAGCTTATATACATCAAATTTCTGGAGCATGTACTCTTNATATTGCCAATATTCATTTAAATAATTCTTAAACAAGTGTACTTGATTTGTTAGAAATTTACAACACAGCTAATGTTAAATGAAGGAGTAAGAAAGGAAGAAAACTAATCTAATTTCAATACAGTATATATAAGAATTGGGCCAGATGTTCAGGAAGTGAAAGTCATATCTGGCACTCCCAAAAGTAATACAAAAATATTTTTTATAATATATATAAACCATTTATTTAAGGGGACATATTCTGAGTCACTAAAAGAAAGTATAAAAGATTTTTTAGACTAGATCAGACTACTGATACATC
>VZTR01005017.1:66108-83221 GCA_013400775.1 Chaetops frenatus
CTTTCCCATAAGAAAAGTACATTATACACAGATATTCTATGGGTTTGGGATATTTGCATTGGCTGTGGTTAGAGCAGTATGTTTCAAAAAGAGATATTATTTTTGTGTGTGTACTAGCATATGTAAATATTATCCATACATCTTCTTAAATCCTATCTCCTAAGTTTGCTGTTGTTGCTGTTGTTGTTGATGTTGTTATTGTTGATGCTGTTGTGTTGGTTTGGTTGGTTGATTTTTTTCCTCTTTATAATTCAAAGATAATTTTAGTTCATTATAAGTAGTAATGTTGCAATTTTTTCTCAGAAACAAATGTGTCTCATGTTGAATTTACAACATCAGTTTTAGCATGTAGCTGAGAACTATGGAAAAGATTATAAATTATCCTATAGAATAAAGAACATAGTTGACTCCAGCTAGCTTATATACATCAAATTTCTGGAGCATGTACTCTTAATATACTGGGGTGAAAATGCATAATAATTATACTGATTAACTAAATAAAAATTTATACTAATTTATACTACTCATCAGGGATTAAAGGACAGCATATGATTTATTTACTGGGAAACTGTGCTTTAGTTCCCTGTAAAAGTTATTCTTTTGTTTATGTGCAGACTGCTTCATGTAAGTGAACTGTTTTTATAATAATATTAATAGACATTGGATTGACTTAAGAGACATGAATTAATGGTTTCAAGTTGTGTTAAAGAAGTTCTAGGTGTTTGGCTTTGCAGATGAAATTAGCAGCTCATAGTGTAATTCCAAAAGTCGTTGTAGAAGTAGAAGTGATCTGCTGTGAAAAAGCAACAATGAGTATTCTCCAAAGAGTCAGGGAACTTTAAACTGAACTTTAATCCTGGTTCATCTTCCTATTCATTCTTTAGCCTTTTGTTGTAAGTTATGTAGATGCTTAAAAATCAATATAATATTGAGTTATTTGGATATCTTTTGATGAAAATACCTATTAGCAAGTTAAGATAGTTGCTATTGTCACCTTCATATATGTAAACATATGAATTGCAGCTTTTGTGGTAATATAATATTTTTTTCCCTCCAGATATATATATCCCACTAGGAGCCTCATTTGGTTCTTCTACTTTTTCTTGGCTATTACATTCTCTCAAAGTCTATGTTCTTAGATGTTCCACCTTTATGTCTAATGATTTTGTATATGCTTGAGACTAAAATCATTCACATGTTTTGAAAGAGTCTCTGTAAAGTAATGTAAGGGATTTCCCCTATAAGAATAGGTTTACTTGTATAGTATTTCCAAATCTTACCCTTAGATGCAGAGGTAGGAGATTAAATGATGGAAATAAACCATGAAAGAAGGCAAATATGAGCTAAAGTCCAAACCCTGGAAATTAGGAGATACTTACTTTTCAAGTCTGCATATTCATAAATTTTAAATAAGGTTTTGTGAGGATTCTGGTGACACTGCTTCCCTAGGTAAACTTCCTATTGATGTGTCCAGCTTTCCTGGCTTTTTGAAACATCTTTTAAACCTTCAAACTACTTAGTTCTGGAGAGTAAACTTTATAAACTTCAGAGAACTAAGGAGAAGAGCTCTCAAAGTTCTTTGTCTATGGGAGCAAATAGCTACTCCACTGCAGTTCAAAGCTCTTTTCATTTAGGGCTGAGGACACAGTTAAGCCAACCAGGGTCAGTCTCATCCTGTTTTCACTGGTGGATATCTGCTGAACAACTTTCTAGAGAGGGAGGAATTCTGAAGCAACTTCTATGTCAATGTTTCCCTTCTTCAAAGCTTGTGATACAGCCCAACTAAAAACACCCTATCTGAGCTGACAGACAGTTGCATGCAGAAGAGAATAGACTAAGAATTTCTGCTGCAGGTTGAGGTGGAAAAAAATTTAGCAAAGTATTTTGAAATACAATGCATTTGGTAGTGCGAGTTTCAATAAACAGAAATAAATTAAAAGTTTGACTTATGGCTGATACCCTTATTTCTACAAAAGAAGATTTTAAACTGTGTGGGTACTATTCAGTCCTGTGTTTGAAGCTTTTATCCCATCACTGCATTCCAAAAAGAATCCAAGGGCACTAACAGTCTTTGAAAAGTGCTTCTACCTCCTTGAGCCAGGTCATGCCAGCTGTCTGCTCCCTCAGGGCCAGGCAGCTGAAACAAGAACTCAGAAAGAATACTTTCATAATTTGGGTTCAGTAAAGGACACACTAGACAGCCTGCACACTTCTTAGGAGTTTCTAAGGATAGTTTATAAATTCACATATACTTGGATGAGGAATGTCTTATTGTTATCCAGTCACTTGCAATCAGACTTAGATCAAGTTAAGGAGCATGTGTAGCTTATCCCTAGAGCATTCCTTGTAAGCATATTGTAATAGGCTAATATAAATTCTGCAGAACTCTTGCAAATATTAAACTAAATCAGAGTACTATTTTTCATCCAGATTCAGAACTTACATTTCAGATTTTACAAATGAACTGAATGTTCATCTCCTTTCTCTAAAACTTTTATTCCAGCCCAATACTGACCTTTAAATTAGAATGATGGAATGATTTAGGTTGGATAGGACCCCTAGAGGTCATCTAGTATATTCCCCTTCACAAAGCATGGCTAACTTCAAAGTTAGATCCCACTGTTAAGGGTCTTGTTCAGTTGACTCTCTGAATAACCTGTTCCAGTGCTTAAATACATCATGTGGAGAATTTTGCTCTGATACCTAGTAATAATTTTTTTCCTTGCTTCAACTTCTGACCTTGACCTCTTGTCCTTTCACTGTGAACACCAATAGGTCTGTCCCCTTTGTGACCTCCCATTAAGTACTCAAAGATAGCAATCTTGAAAGACTGTCCCTCTTTAGTTTCCCCAGTTCTCTCAGTGTCTCCTGTGTGTCATATACCTGAGCCCCCTGACCCTCTCTGTGAGTATTCTGGACTCTCAGTGTCTTTCTTGTACTGGCTTGTCCAGAACCTGAAGCAATATGACACAGACTTGGGTCACACAGGTGCCAGACACAGGGTGATAATCTTTACTTTCAACCCACAGGCTATATTCTTACTTATTAGTTGGCTAATGTGTCACAAATTTTTACTGCTGATTCATACTCAAGTTCTTGTTCACTACCATAAACAAGACCTTTTCTAAAATGTTGTTCCCCAATGGGTATTGGCTAGTGTGTGGGACTGGAGAGCATTTGGTTCATTAGGCTTATTATCCCAAGGACCTTTTATAAGGTAAAGTAAAAGGGAAAGAGATAAAGCACTCAGACACACAAATCTGATAAGTAAGTGATAAGCAAGAAAATAGGGAAGACCAAAACACTACAGCTGCTAATTGATGGACTGTTGAAAAACACAAGGCACAACTTTAAGTAGTGCCAATCTGAGCTGTCCAACAAATCAGAAGGGGAAATTATAGGACCATTAATAGTATGGATTTTGAGAAGGGACTGTGGGACTATGCAAAGCTTGTTAAGGAGTGTAGGTGAAGGATTGAGGTAGGGATAAAAAAGAATAAGGAGGAAAGAAAAAGAAGAGGAGAATCAAGAGAAAAGTGAAAGCACCCTTTTGTGCATAACTTGGTATTGTAGAGAGTTGACCTTGGCTGGGCAATTGGTGCCCATCAAGCCAGTCTATGACTCCCCTCCCCAGTGGGACAGAGGGGAGAGAGTAAGATGGAAAACAACTAATAGGTAAAGATAAGGCAGCTTACTAAAGTGAAAAAAGACAAGCAAAATTTTCACATGCATAAGCAGAGGGAGAAGTTAATCTCTACTTTCCATCTGAGCAATGTTCAGACACTTCCCAGGAAGAAGGACTTCAGCACACACACAGCTGTTGCTCTAGAAGGCAAACGCTATAGATTAATGAATACAAACACCCCCACTCCCCCTATTTCTCCTCTCTCCCTTAGTTTTTATATCTGATCTGACATCACATGGTATGAAATATCCCTTTGGTTAATTTCGGTCAGATGGCCTGGATATTTCTCCTCCCAGGATCTTGCCCACTCTCAGCCCTTTGTGGTGGGGGGAATGTTAGAGGAGCAGTGCTTCTCAGCAGTAGCCAAAACACTGGTGTGGTATCCACATCATTCCAGCTACCAATGCAAAGCACAGCACTAGGCTGCTAAGCAAAAACGAACTCGTATCTCAATCAGACCCTATACATGGTACCACTCAGTCCTGCCACATCACCCAGATTGCTAATATAGGACAGATTCATGAAGAATACAATGCATTTACAGATTTTGAAATTCTAAGACTTAAAATCTGGTGGGCCCACTAATTTTGTTCATTCTTATCTACAGACTATCCAAAGCATCTCCCATAAATTTGGCTGTAAATATATCTCACTAAAGTAAAAGAAAATTATATGCCCTGCTCTCACCTCAACCACATAGCTGGAAGTTTCATCACAGAATAGAATCAGGCTCACCAAGCACAGTTTAGCCATGGTAAATCCATGCCAGTTGTTTCAAATAATTTTAAACTTAAACTCTTGGCTTCCAGTTATGCAGTTTCTGAGAATCTCCTTCTTTCTTTTTGATGCTCAGCATGACTTTTGCCTTTTTGCAGAAATTAGAGGTTGTCCTGGTTGTCACCACCTTCAAAATGATGGGAGCAGCTTGCAATAACATCAAACAGTTTTGTCAGAAGTGTTAGACATGAGAAGAATCAAATTGAAATGTACACCAGTAATTAGATAGTTGTTAATAATAAGCAGATAGAAGGATATTTTACATAAATTCTTTTACCACTGCCATGGTAAGTACTACACTACATGCATAACATGATTTGCGATTAATCCTGATAAACCTGAAAATGCCATAGAAAGAGTATGTGCCAGGTTCAATTAAAATGTCCTAAAATTGTCAGAAAACCACATCCCTGGAAACCTCAATGAAAGGTTATCTCCTCTAAGTATGTGAAATGCACAATCACAGTATGACAGCTGAGACTGAAAATAAATATATAAGCAGAAGACAGAGACCCTTGAGCTATAAAAAGTGATGACCATTTTCTGATGAGCTTGAATTCAGCTTGGAGAGAAACCTGTTTTAGAGCACAACAAAAGCAATGTGTATGAGTTAGCCAGATAGGTGTAGTGATGCTGCCAGAAAGGTATAGCAGGAATCCCCAGTTCAAGTTTCTTGAAGTGGGGTAGGAAAAAACAGTACTCTCTGTTAAATCCTTTGCAAAGATCGTGCATATAACTATACTAATACGATGTGCTAGTTTTAACTAGGACAGAGTAAATCTTTTTCCATAGTAGCTATCGTGGGGCTATGTTTTGAATTTGTGCTCAAGTGTTGATAATAAAGGGATGTTTTAGCAATTTCTGAGCTGTGCTTATACAGTGATGAGGCCTTTTCTGCTTCTTACACCACTTCTCCAGTGAGGACACTGAAGGTGTAGAAGACAACACAGCCAGGACAGCTGAAACCAATAGGCAAAATTTCATACCACATGGCTTCATATTCAGCATATACAGCTGGGAGAAGGAGGAGAAAGTGGGGGGAGACACTTGAAATGATGGTATTTTATCTCCCCATGTCACCATTACAGAATATGGAGTCCTGCTTTCCTGGAGATGAATGAATGCCTGCCTGCCCATGGAAAGCAGTGAATTAACTCCTTGTTTTCCTTTGCTTGAGCATGTAGCTTTTGCTTTAGTTATTAATGTGTCTTTAGCTCAGCACACAAATTTTCTCATTTTTTTTGTTCTCACAGTTCTTTCCTTCATCTCACCAGGTGGGATTGAGAGAGCAGCTCTGTGGGTCTTAGTTGATGGCTGGTGTTGAATGATGATACATATCAGAATCAGAGGTAGCTTTAGGCTTTAGACTGGCTACTCAATTTGGATGCAATAGCACCCTCAGCTGTATCCCACCTGATACCATTGAGTTGTGTATATCCTGTTGGTCAAAATGGTCCCTATCTTGAACCTTTTTGCAGTTAGTAGGATTTCTGTCTGCATCCTCTCATTGAGCATAGAAGTCTGAGACCTTTTGGCAGAATTTGCCAGTAAATATTTAGTTAAAGAAGACATTGATCACCTCAATCAGTTTCTCCAAGTTCTTAATCAGGTGGTTTCCTGACAATTCCCTGATCTTTTTTGCTGCTAAATATTTATAGAAGCATTTCTTGTTGTCTTTCACATCAGTCACTACTTGGAAACTCAGCTAAGCTTTGTCATTCTGAATTCCATCCCTGCATTACATGGCATTTTCTATATGTTCCTCTTGGGTACCTTTTCTCCATTTTTATCTTCCATATGCTTTCTTTTGGCATTTAATTCAGTCAGTGCTGCTTCCTGTTATGCCTACTTAATTTTATGCATGTTGAATAGAGTGCTCTAGTGCTTTAATGAGGTTGTCTGGAAAGATCATCCAGGTCTTTTGGGCCCCTGTAGGGCAAGATGCCACAAGGTCCAGCCTAGCAGTTCCCTGAGGAAGCTGAAGCCTGCATTTACTGGAAACAATTTTTTATGCTTCTGTTTGCTTTCCTCATTTCCCTCACTAACTTCTGTTATATCACATGGATAGTGAAGTCTTTATCAGCCTTCCCATCCACCACCACTTTTTCTTATTTGTCAGCAATGGGTGCAGAAGGGTGCCTCCCTCAGCCTCTCCAGCACCAGCAAAGAATTGTATACAGAACATTCCAGAAATCTGCATTTCTTGCATGTGTCTGTATTGTATTCCTAACACAATCAGAAAGCAGAAGCTTGACATGAGCTGCTCCATGTCTGCATGAGATTTTTTTTTTTAGTAGGCAAATTCTTAAGTTACCTTTGATGCCTGACCATAGGTCACTCACTTTATGAATATCAGATCTGGAGCACAGGGATTATATTCCTCCTACACTGTGCTCCAACCAACCTAAAAAAATATTAATCCCACAGGAAAAATCTTGTGAAGCTTCTTTGGCATTGGTATCAAGCCATGCAACAAGAAATACCAGTATAATGGGTAGACACATTGTCTGTGGTGAAAATGCATGAATTAAGCAGAAAGTAATGAGCAGAAAGAGCAACTGTTATTTATCTTTTGATATAATGTTGTAGAAAGAGTAGAAATATTTTGAAGAAAGAAAATTGTTCTGTTGCTTAAGGCTACTATTTTAACATGTTGCCACATGGTCCAACACTATCAGATATCAGCATGACCACAGATCTTGTGATTCTTTGTCATATAGATATGACAAAATCCCTGTGTTTATGATTAAGGATCAACCTCCACTCTTCACACCCATTCAGTGTCATAGTCAAAACCTTGTTAAGGTAAAAAGGGACATCCTGTATTTATGAAGACAAAAAATTATTATTAGTCTAGTCAAAGTTTTAAAAGTCAATTTGTAACAGAACATTTAGCTCCTATTAGCAGAACATTTGTACTCCTTGTCCAAATTCAAACAGAAATGGCTCATGCATGTTATTTTAAAAATTTGTTACACAAGAGAGCTTTCTAATATCTATACATTTTTCTTTAGTATTAAGCTCACCTTTCAATGTTCTTCTGTTGTCAGGAGCCAGCAGCTTTCCTTGAGAATCAGGGTCAGAGCTACAGCAAGTCATTAGCACATTTGTCAAGAGTATGAAGTTCTCATTTAAGGGGGTCTTCCTTCTTCCCATCAGTCTTGGGCTTGTCAAGGTTTGTTTGAATGTGTTTTCTTACAACATTCTGCTTCTTTCTACTGGTACACAGCTGAAGATTGCAGGTTGCACAATAGATACTCATTCTGCCTCCAGCCTCAGTGTAGCCTCAGGCAGAAAAACAATCCAAAACCCCCTAGTTCTGAATCAAGGCAAACAGACTATTCCTCAAATGCTGCGTGTTTCACTCATATGAAGCTGAGTCCTATTTACTATGGTACACAAGCTTACAAGTGCTTTGTATTAAAAAAGTGAAGAACCCAAGATCATTGATGAAAAAACCCAATCAGTCCTTCATGGTAAATTCCATGGACTATATACATCTCAATTGCAACAAGAAGAATGCATGTGAAAGAGACAAAGAGAAGGAAGGATGGAGACATAACTATAATTTTTATGAGATTTGTGTCTCATTCAAGTGAGTATTCTGACCAATTAACTGTCACATAAAAGGTGGATGCTATCATCACTAGATAAAAAGAATAAGCTATATCTGGCTCTATGAGAGAAAAAAAATTTATATGACAACCATCAGAAGATCATCCAAATTGCCAGGGCTCTTCCTAGTTTTATTTTCATAAATTAATACAAAAAAAATTTAGACCTTGATACTTAATTGCATTGTGATATGGGAAATCAAGAATCCTAGAAATACTTTTTAGGACATGAGAAAAATTTACTGCTCTGTTCTATGATTAATTCCTGGCATTTCTTTATTGAACACATGGAGGAACAAAGGATTTTAAAACATCTGTAGTCCTTCCTCAGGCTCTTCAAAACTGTGTTTGAACTTTTTCATTCTGTAGAATTTCTTCTTATGAGATTTACCTACAGAAGGTACTATTTTTTTTTTTTTTCTACCCAAGTTTTAATCAAAGTAGCACACAGTTTTACTGAGCCTTAAGTTTGGTATTAATTTTCTACCCATAGAAGAAGATCTCTCTTGGTCATACCTGGGGTTTGAAGTATTTGAAGCCGATGGAACCTGCTGAACTGAGAATCTTAAAACAAAAGAGGTAAATTGTCAGGCCTACTCCAAAACCAGAGACCCTCCTCATAAAATAGACTGTGGGAGATAGTGAAGTGAAACTAAGGACTGTCTGAGACCCTAGACTGGAGTGGAGGTGGTCTCTGAAGAATTTCACAGAAGTGTCAGGACACTGCAAGGGCTGAAAATTCCTTGTGAGGTGGTATACTGGGAGCATCAGAGGGCTCTCCATGGGGTCCATCACGGCAGGGCCTGGCAGACAGATATCATCCCACTACCCTCCCCAGGGGCTGAGCAGCTGGGAGGCACAGGGGCAGCCCCAGCCTGGGACATGGGGCACCTTTCTGGGGACAGGGGCAGGTAGAGACTAAGCTACTGCATGGACCCCCAGGTGGGTCCATGTATGAGGTGCTCATGGCTCAGCAGTGCCCATGACACCTCAGTTACTTTGATAGCAACTGCTCTTTGATTTTATTTGAAACACCCATTCTCCTTGAATTCACTGGCAGAAAACTTTAAAAATAAATGCTTAGGTTACAGAGGTGTCCAGAAAACAGCTTAAATTCAGCAGGATATATCTCTTGCTCTTTAAAAATAATTCTATTTTAAAACATATAACTTCATATAAAAATAATGCTTTTAGAGATTGTTTCGTATTTTCTACAGGGTGTTTGGTTCTTAAGATTTTCTATAGAACCCTTTTTTGTTTTAGTCTACTTTATACCTTAATTTTGAATGAACAGTTGGAAAGCTCACTTTCTTACATTTGACCCACCTTGAAATTTCCTTATCACACATCATGTGGCAATGAAATTATTGAAAGTTATTATTATATTATTACAGCAGGATGACAGAAAATTCTTTCTGGTGTATATGTCTCCAAAAGACGTATTTTATATCTATGGCTACTTTTTTTTATCATTGTTAACCGTAGCTTGTGTTTCTAAGAGTATTAGGTGGAAGGGCCATCAGACATATTTTTATAGATCATACATGTATATTAAATATGTGGTATCAGTCATAACACTGATAGTCGAGGCAGATACCCTAAAAGTCTGCTTAAAGGGTGGTTTTCATACTAATTCAATCATTATTCCACCAGACTACGTGCTGTTTCAAGTTTTCTATAGTCAATGTAAAAATATGTATTTTCTAATTTTATTTTCCAACTTAATTTTAAATATCAGTTAGTATCAGTAAACATTTAACTGGGAAAAATCTTTTCTCTAAGAAATGGTTTTGTAAAGTACAACTTTACTGCAGGTTCCTCAGGACCATTTGTTATTCATATTTTCACTTTTGTCAAGTTGAACAAGACAAACTGGTGATATTGATCAGTGTTAAATTCTTCTCTTACTATGGTTGTCTGTCTTTTGCCATCTTGCTGTCAATTCAAGCCTACAGTTAAACGTTGACATTTTCTCCTACTTTTTTTTTTCGTTTTACCAAAGGATATTGTAGGTTTGGATGCTCCATTTACAACAGATCTTATCTGCTTACTGTAATTCAGATTAAAAGAATCTAATGACTGTTTATAAATCATAGAACTATTGAATGGCTTGAGTTGGAAGGGACCTCTAAAGACCATCTAATCCAATTCCACTGTCACCCATCATAGAATCATTGAATGGTTTGGGCTGGAAAAGAACTTAAAGATCATCTAGTCCAACTCTTTTGCCAACATCAGGGACATCTTTCACTAGGTCAAGTTGCTTAAAGCCCTGTCCAACCTGACCTTGAAAACTTCCCATGATGGGGCATCCCAAACTTCTCTGGGCATGCTCTTCCAGTGTCTCTTCACCTGAGGCGAAGAGGGAAAATAAAGAGGATGGAGGCAGATTCTTCTCAGGTGTCAAGTGATGCCCAATGACAGGACAAGAGGAAATTAATACCAGATGAAAAACATGAAATTTGATTTAAAAATATGAAAAATCTTTTTAAACTGAGCAGTAGTCAAACACTGGAGTAGATTGCCCAAGGTGGTTGTGGAGTCTCCAGCCTTGTCTGACTGGACACATCCTTTAGCAACCCATTCAAGCTTACCCTTCTCTGAGCATGGTAGCTGAACTCAATAGATTCCAAAGTGCCTTCTAACCTTATCCACTGTACTATGTCTCAGTAAGATATCAGGGCATCATATACTTTCTGGAAGAGACTGAAGGCCAGGGGTACTGTAACTTTATGTGTCCAGTGTGTGCTACTAGATAAAAGATAATGGTCTGGGTTTGATGAGTTATTTAGCTATTGTCCTAGGGTGACTTACGATACTTGTATCCCCAGTCATCTGCCTTACTTATGTTGGATGTTGTGTGCTTGAGGAGTTGAGTAGAGCCAGGGGGGGAAAAGCAGAGTCCAGTTCATTGGCAGAAGCTGCATCCGGCTCCCCTGGAAATTCCTTTCTCATGGACTGTGATGTCTGCCATACAGAGGGAGAGAGATAAGGCTCGCAGAGGGTGCTGGCTCAGAGCTCTCAGCTGTGGCAGACAGAGAGACAGGGAACTTTTTTTTCCTCGCTGATTTTCTGCATTGGCTGCAAGAAGAAGAGCTTTACCAGAGTTGTCAATTTTTTTCCTCCTGGGACTGTTCAGCACCTCTTGAGTCCAGGACATCAGGACAATTTCCTGGGTGCTCCCGCCCCACCCCTAAGCCTCACACAGGGTCTGGGCACCTGGCCTGAGACTTGGAGAGACTGAAGCTGACTGAGCCACATCCACAAAAAGACTTTTTATCTTTGCTGGCTCTTCAGAGAAATGAGAGGTTTTCTTGTTTAATATTGTTTACTTTTCTATGCTTATGAATACTTTTCTTGTTGAATAATCCACTTTTCTCTAAGGAGATTTTTCTCCCAAACCAGCTGGGGGGCGGGGCTGCAGAAGCTGGCTGGGTAGAGGAGCCCTCTTCTACCGTTTTCCTCCCAAATTTGCCTTAAACCAGGACAGCTGTATAGGGAAAAGTAAGGAGCCCAGACCTTGACTTAGTAACTATTTATTTATTTCCATGAACTTGAGCAATAAAGACAGTATCAAGAATAATAGTCTTGAAATACGGTGTACCCTTATGACTAGAACAGCTAGTAGAAGATTCAGTTTTAAATTTTTGTAAAAATAAGGCTGAATTTGAGAGTCAGCTCTAAAATCACAAATAAATATGTTAGCAACATGTCCATATACCTTTTCACCCAGTTGTTTTTGAGGATGGAATTTGGAAAACTTTGTTAGTTTCAGGTAGAATGAAACTGAATTTTTTAAGAGCTTTATTTTGAGGAAATATATTTAACTGATACCTAAAATCACAAAGCATTCTTCTAAATTCAGTGTCCACAATATTAAAAGATTAGTCTTATTATCACAGCTCTAGATTACATTATTTTCAATTTAAAAAATCTTAAATGGAGGGGTGTTCAGGCACACACTTAACAGTTATAGAAAATATGTGTATGTTATTTACTGGATATTTGAATTACAGACCCAACATGCAGATCTCTGGCTAGTGCTTCTTTGTTTCTCAGTTCAGCAGAGCACTTGTACTCATTGGCCCTTAATCACGTCTTTTGGGAAATTGTGGTCAAGTGCTACAGAATCTTCCTGGATTACTTGTGCCCTGTTGTGCTACCCATCCAGCAGATACTGCCATAAAGTCCCCCATGAGAATCAATACTGTGAATGTGGGATTTATTCCAATTCTCTACAAAAGGCCTCATCTACTTTCTCATCAGGTGGTCTATAACAGACATCCAGCATTGTATTTTCCACCTTGGTCTGCTCACTAATTCCAACTGACACTAGTTCCAAGTCAGTTAGTACACCATCCGTCCCTAAGCAGAGCTTCATTTATTGTCGCTACAGCCTCACATTCTAGATGACAGTCCCTCCTTACCTTTCTGTCTTGTCTTTCCTAAAACCCCCCATATCTATCCATGGCAGATATCCAGCTGTGTGAGTCTTCCACCATGATATAATCGAAACTGAAAAATTTTTGGAGCCCTATGTAATGTAACTTGTACGTATGCCTGTTGAGAAGGTTTCTGGATTCAGCAAGCTGCTTAGAAGGATCCCAGACAATGTCAACAGATTGGAAAAATATCCAGGAGTATGCTGAAAATTAATAAAGTTTCTAATTTTCAATCATCAATCCACTTCAAAACTCATTTAATTTCATTTTACAGAGGCAGTGTTCATGTTTCTCATGAGGGTATCTTGAATCTTTCAAAAATACAGTTATTCTTTGCAGGTCTTCTGTCTTACAGATCATCCAGGCAATTTATACAAAGTTAAAAGAAAAAAATAAGCCTCCAGAAGGCAAGACGGACAGAAGGGCTGCAACTTTAAAAGGTTGATAACCTAAGTTCACATCTTTCTTTTCTCTAAGAAGATAGGCAAAGTGTGAGGGAGTGATGGCATACTCTTAGCAAGTCCCCAGGCCTCTCTTCTCCTAACAGACCCTGGGATGGTAAGAGGTAGGTGTAGAAGGTAGATTAAGGGCTGTGTGCATTGATGTTTCCCGGAAGAGAGCTCCCCACACTCATCTATGTGCACTGAACACGCAATGAATATTTAGCAAAAGCCAATTACATTAAAGTTGAGACAATTTTTTGTTTGTTGTCACTAATCCTTCTGAATGTTTGCCATTCTTATCCTGAGTAGCCAACAGTCACTCCACTGATCTCATGGAAGCCATCAACAGTCAAAGTGAAAAGAGTCAACATGGAAACTAAGTTCAGGGTCAAGGATTTTTGCTGATATGAATTTTGCTGCATAAATATTTCTTAATAGATTATTTTTTCTCAGTTTAGTTTATTTTGGGGTATTAAAGAGTAGTAATATATCATAAGAGATTACTTCCATTTTCTGCTTCTAGATCAACCAGTTTTGCAAGAGTTATTGAGTATTTCAGGTAAAATCACCATAGATGTAAAATACATGCTGTATTTATACAAGTAAAATGGTTATTGATGACAAATTTGAAAGTAGAAATTTGTAAAAATCCTATTGCAGCTAATAAAAGTATTCTTCTTGCATTTCTTTTATTTAAATCACTTGATGAAAGTAGCACTTTATTCCAAAATCTATACCAACAGATGGCAAGCCTTTATTATGCCAGATATGTACTTTGCACCTGTCACATATTTTGCTATAAAAGTGTAAGTATTGCTAGTGTACATGTAAATTACTATTTCATCCTCAGATCCATTACCGGCATATAAGCCGTAAGTCATATAGGAGAACAAATGCTTTACCATAAAAGGAAAAAAACATTTTGGTTGTCATATGATTTTCCTTTAATTACAAGATTCAAATATACACCATGGACAAACCTCTCTCACATTTGTTGAATATCTGTTTCCCAATAGGATACTTCCTTTTAAGGCTCCAGACAATGGAATTCTGTAATAGAGGAACTGAGCTTCTTTTAGAAAAAATTGTTGGATTTGTTATGAAAGATAGTTCTAAAACTGATGGACAGTGACCCACAAGGGATACTGCTGCAGATGAAAATAGATTAAGGTCAGTTTAGATTCCATAGAAAAAAACTGTTTCATCATTTCCAAGAGATAATAAGTTATTCTGAGAATGGTGGGTGAGTTCAAAGAGCTGCTATGCTTTTTGGCTATAAAAATGGAATTCCAAAAGTAAATCTGGACATACAATACAAGTAAACAGTTTACAAAGCAAATATTGGCGTAGCCAATATACTAAGTCCTGGGCCACCCAGCAGACAATATGTAGCAGCAGGAGCAATGGTGTGTTTGAAGCATATTTTCTTCTGTGGTATTTATTCCAAAGTTTCAGTCAAGTACCTTTCCAAAAAAAAGAAGTATTGTGTCAAAAATTGTATTTTTTTTAGATGTTCAATCTCTTGATTTTGCTGGATGGTAATGTTTGTAGCATTCATTCCAGCTTGAGTGGTAGGCACAGTCTCAGAACATGTTCTTAACTGCATTCACTTGTCAAGGTAGTCATCAAAGTATTACACATCCTTAGGACAGAGACAGTCAGCCTGGCAGTGGCAGCAGAGCCACATCAAGTAGATGCAGTACCTCAGTACCAAAACGATTAAAAGAAAGGGAATTTAGTTTTTGCTTCTTTCCCAAGACCGATCCCAGCTTTCCTATTTACCCATTCTGAGACAGTTTTAGGCCAATCTTTACAACAGCTCCTCTAAGAAACACCTGCTTTCAAAACTTTTGGTATTTTGGGGGGGTTAGTTTTATATGTTTGATTTTTAAAAAGTATTTTAACAGAAAAGCTCATAATTTTTTTTTTCTGATTTTAAGTACTTTCTAAATATTCCTAATTGTTTCTTTACAAGTAGTTATATTGAGAACCAAGATCAAAGAAATAGCGTAGGCTGGATTTCTGACCAATAATATAATTTATAGTGTGTTGTCACTACTCAAAAGTATTTAGTAATCCTTTCTAGGAATTAAACAGATGCAGACAAAGATTTGTGGCACTTAACCAGATATTCAGGTTCTATTTCGACATACAGTTTTTGGTGTGGTATGTATTCAGTGTTGGCTATACATGTGTGATATGCATACTTAACCGCAAAATAATGACATTAAAAAATTATACAAAGCATGTTTATTGTATGAAATTGGTGTCCTTTTTTTCCCCGTGGTACCTGAGCACTACAAGCAAATCATAAAATGTTATATACAAATTCATATTTTATTAGTTTTTAAAGACAGTATATGGCAATATAAGTGAAAAATAGCTTACTGCATATTGTAGGAAAAGGTACCAGAATCACATAGCAGGTTCCTAGTCTCCCAATACATTCATTTCATAGCTGAGCTAAGTTAGATTCAGTAAAATATGTGCATGTTTTTCTCTGTCTTTTTTTTCCCTGACTCAAAATGCTAACCGCCTAATTTAAAGACTCTGCTCTTTTCATGATCTGTCATTTCAGACTCTAATCAGCCATAGTCATTAAAACTCTCACAGCACTTCCCGCGAAAGTAATCAACGTGATTTTGTTAAGTGCTGACACTGGACTCCTCTTCATACCAGACACAAACAAAACTAAGAGCAATTTCCAGATTAGATACATATGCTCCTATAATTTCCCATGTTTTATAAATACTCACCAAATTAAATACAGTCCTAAATTACAAGGACAATATTTAAGAAGAAAGGAAAAAAGATGGATTTTAATGTTAACTAAAGATATAATTTCATATGTCAGTTTTTCAACACATTGTGATTTGCTTGTGTAAAAAGATCATAAGATTTTTGCTTTTTTTATTTACGAGGATATAAAATTTCACTAATTTCTATCTCTGAATTTTAAGATACTGTACAATTATATTTTACTAATTTCTTACCTTGTTATTCTAAAGGTAAAGGTATTATACTTGGGCACTCACTACAAAGTCCTTGACTGGTTATTCATAGGATGTGAAGTTCAGAGTCCTTTACATGTGTGTTCTGTATCACCAGTTCTAATTACTATGTGTCATTCCATTATATTTTTTTCCCTTTTCTTACTATGCTCCCTACTTTTCATTTTTCTCTTTGATTTTCTATTAATTAACCTGTACCTTTATTATTTTTTTCAATGATCATGTAAATTACACTCATTTGTTTCTGTTGTTCTAGAAACTGTGCAGTAGTTTTAATTTATTTTACACTGTCTTACACTTAAAACCTTGAAGTTTTTACTACAAACAGCTTCTAAAAGGGGTAAGAATTTCTTAATTGATTATAAGATACGCAGTCTACATCTTTAACCTATATGATCTAGTTAATAGAAACTTTGCTACCACACCTTGATTAGCAGATTCTATTCTCTATCTTACTTAATACAAAGGTAGCAGCTGCGAAATATGTGCTAAAAAATATGTGGTAGCAAATGAGTGCCAGAAATAACCTAATATTCAGCAATACTTTATTAGGTAAATTTATTTTTTTTCTTGGTGGTTTATTCTTTCTCATATAAAATCAATTTAAGGTTTGAACTTACTAGAAATCAGTCTCTGAATACTTTGTTAAAAGAGAAATCATCAAATAAATTTAGATTTAAGTCCCAAGGCTCAATTTTTTTCTTGATTTTAGACTACATTTCTGTCTGCTATTTCTAGCATTATTTGTATACTACCTGTCGTGGGTTGAAAAATAATTTTTTCCCTGCCTTTCCCAAAGGAATTTGACAGTTTCCTGCAGGTATGAGAGAACCAATTAGCTGGCTATTTCTAAGATAGACATTCTGTTTAGCCACTTAAGCTGAATATGCCTCTGTGGTTAGGTTTAAGAAAGGAGAAGCCCGAGAACCACTCTCTTGCTTCTGGCTTCTGAACAGGTAACAGGGGGCCAGTGTGGCCTGGCAGGGCTGGCCTGTGCTGGGCAAGGCCCTCTTGGTTGGGCCCTTCTGGCTCTGCGGGGCTGGACGGGGCTGGGCTGGGCTGGGCCCACTCAGCTGGGCCCAGACAAGGCTGAGCTCCTGCCACAGCTGAATTCTGGCCTGGCTGCTGAGATCCTGCTGCT
>VZTR01005019.1:22269-43678 GCA_013400775.1 Chaetops frenatus
CTCACATGACTCAGAAAAAAGAAACAGGCTATGCCACTTTATTGTCTGTCTGTGAAGCTGTAATTTGTTTTTACATTTTCTTGTGTTCTTGACTGTTCAGATGTTTGTCTTAGGACAAAAACAGTATCATTTCTATTTATAGGTAATTAATTTTCAATGGAAAGAAGAGAATGGTTGATGGGATTACAGCATTAAAGAAGGAAGCAATTTTGAGTGAAAATACATTTGAAATTAAATACTTCTCTAGCTATGGAAAGATTTTTTACCAGTAACCGTGATAAAAAAGAAACATAGCTATAGATATAGGTTCCATCTGAATGAACTGGCACAATATAGATACACTACAGCAAATTCTAAGCCAACACATTTGTGTAGTAAAAACACTTTAGCTATATCATAGACCTTTGCTGTTGTTGCCATCTCACTGGAATGTACTGGCAATATACTTCAATATTCCATGTAGACACTCTCACAAAAGCTTCACAAAGCCAAGAAGTTGAATTCTGCACTGACTGTCAGAAGGCAATGACGATTCCTGAAACAGTAACAGCAGTTACCTTTTTTTTTTTTTTTCAATTCAAGAGATCCTAAACACAAATTCTTATGTTAAAAAGATAGTCAATAATGATGCATAAAGAATAGCAAAAAGGATACTTCTGGAATACAAGTGTCTAACAGCTAACCAGAATGTAAATATAATTAAGGTTTTTAATATCCTAAAGAAGGTGGCTGGGAGGATTCCATACCTCTAAGTACTATAAGCCATTGTACTTTTCCACCAGAGAGATGACTCTGCTTCAATACCTGTGACTTTGCACATGTTGCCTTTGGTCAGCATTCCCTTGGACTGTTTTCAGGTGTTGGCCAGCTTTTGACTGATACTATGACAGACAGCAAATCTGGTTTTATTAGAATTCATTACACTGCTAGCTTTAGTCTGCTGCAGATGAATCTTTCCATGGGCTCACTCTCGTACACCTGACTGCTGCAGAATGTGCGTGGCACTGGATCTAGACAGTCTTCCAGACTGACAGCTGTGGCTTTTCCATAATGCATCTGTGAACAGACAGTGCGTATTTAGAGCAGGTGCAACGCTATTGATCGAGCTCTTTATATAACTTGAGTTTGTAGTCCTGTGTCCAGATGTGAAATTGATAGTCAAGATAACTTTCTTTGAAGCAGTAAGCCTTTGAGTTCTGAGTACAGGTCCTCAGAGGAGAGGTGAAAAATGCCAGAGAAGGACCCAGGCTAGAAGAAGTTCATATTCTAGTCCCAGTGAGGAGCCAGAGTTGTAGCCTCAAAAGAGGAAGAAGATGCATGCCTAAAGAGACACAGTAAAAGGGTACAATTTATTTGAACCAGGGAGGTGAAGAAAGTACCTGTGTGTGCCCTTTTTAGGGTTCTCTATGTACCCGTTTCAAAGGGCTAGACTGCCAGATAAATCTTTGGAGATCATGAAGTCCCATTTATTTCTGTGGAAGCATTGCCAGTTGACAAAGTACTAATTCATGGCTTTTACATTTTGAGGCACTGTTCTACAGTGTAGCAAGGTTAGAAGTGGTCTGTACTGGCTGGATTTCTATCCCTGCCCTTGACCAGGATCATTTGCCTTGTAAGCCTCTAGTTTTCATTAACTTCTTATGGTATTAAAATTCTTTTCCTTTTCCCATACCCTTATGTGCAAATCACTTTTGGGGAGGAATGTTCATGCAGATGATTTCCTCAGTTGTTTGGCTTCTTCCATCTCTTCCCTGTCTACATTGTTATTTTATTCTTTTACCTAACTATTACCAGAGTATGCTCAGGTCTTCAGCAAAACTCATCTGGTAGATGAAGGTAGGAAATAAGTCTTAACAAAATCATGGAATCAAGAAACTTATGTTTTGATAAGAAGCAGAAACAGTTTCTCTGAGGAAAGACATTGTGTGACTAATATGTTACAGTTCTTAACATGTAGGGAAGTGACAAAGCTTTCCAAATCATAAGGAGTCCAATGATTCACAGAAAGTTTCACACAAATCTAAATGCAAGACTTAAAAAAAAGCCAGATCCTGCTTTAAGACTATTATTTCTAGACACCTGTGAGGTAAATGCTTTGTTATTCTGTCCATTGAAGTAACTTGAATGAACTTCAGAGGAATGTGCAAAACCATAATACCTCAATTGGGTATTCTCCCCACCATTTGCAAATGCCTTGGTGGTTTATGCCTTGGGTCATAAGAATTCACCCCTTACTCATTTATGACTCTCTATATTATCGCTATTCCTATAGACAGTATTTTTACACACTTAATACTGTCTTGCTAGAAGTTTGTCTCATGGCAGTGTTCCAAGTTCTCTTTGTCCATTGTGTTAATAATGCTTTTGCTCAGTTTTAGGGGTTTTATTGTGCAGTTTCAGGATAAGCAACTGCTTTCTGAGCTGGGGCTTGGTGCAGGAACACTCAGCTGTTATACACAGATGTATTCTCAGGACATACGTTGAACAGTAAATTGATGTGTGAATTGCTTAACAGAGTTGTGCAATAGCATATAACACTGGCTAGCTCTCCTTTCTCACTAGTTTTGATGCTTTTTTCAGGCTTACCTAAAAACAGAGGTCAGACAAAATTAAGAGAATAAAAAGCCTTTGTATTTACTGAAGGGCCTTCAGGTACATTTAGGGCAGACAGAGCCCCCACAGGAGCACACCCAAAAATGGACCATCAGTTATGGGTTTTCACACTTTTATGAGTTTGGTCCACTTGGGGATTAATCTTCCAATTACAGCTTCAGGTAATGAAGTCATTTTACCCCAGGTTTGCTCCCCACCCCCAACTCACTTTTGTTTACATCTCTTGGGGCTTGAGACAGTAAGGTGTCCTTGATTCCCAGGCCTAGAGAGGAATTGTTCTGGTGGACCAAAATGTGAAGACAGCAGCTAGCACTCTATATGGAGTTTAGAGCTGTACATAAAGAATTACAGGATTACAAATATATGAAAAATATAAAAGCTAAAATCCTAAGGCATCAGTTTTACACATGTAAAGTATCTCAAACTTCATTTTCAATTTTTAAGTACAGTTATGGAGAAACAAAGGTATGTAGCTACTCATACTTCAAGAATATGGAAACACATTTTATTTTACAGGCCAGACACGAAGGGAGATATCTATTGTTATAATTCTTTGGAGAAAATCCACTAGAATGTATTTTACAATGCTGCCTTTTACTTTTTATTATTTAACCTCAGTAGCTGTGGGTGTTATAATTTTAATTTCCCTGGCAATTTATGTTCAGTCATATCGAGGAACTCTGTGAACACTATTAAAGCATGAAGCCTCTCTGGATTATAGTGAAATCTGTCATTATCTACTATTCCTGTTATGATAATCTCCACGTAATTAAAGAGGAAACTGACAAAGCATCTGTGATTAGGAGAGACAAAACTACTTGAGTTTGCCTCCTGATTTTCTCTATCTAGTTTTCTCTTAAAAGAACATAAGTACTTCTCCTTCCCCCTGATTTTCTTTTCGCTTGCTGATCTCTTACACAAAAGCCCAGTCTCTCAATCGTCACATTTGCCATAGTCCCAGTGACTCAAATCAGGCTTTTGACGCTAACCTTGGGCAACAGCAGCCTTTTGATTGCAGCCCTAATTTTGTGTATTAGCCTTCTTGTGGCTCTGCTTTTATTGGAATAAATGATAATAAAAACACGGCATTTGTAGTTTAATTCCTGTTTGTGTTTGTCTAATGACAAAAAACTAATATGATAGTAAGATCATAGTTTCCACAGTAGCAACATAAATTATAGTAATTTTAATATACAGTATCACAGCTATCACATAAAAACCTATTCATGCACAAATTCTTTCTTTAGTTCTTGTTTACTCTAAAATACCATGAGCTACCAGCTGTGAGCAGTAGTTACTTTATCAACAATGTACATGTACACACAAAGGTAAACTAATATAAAGATATTGACACTGAAAACAAAACCAAAACAAATTATTCACTTATAGGGAGATTATATCACAGTAGCTTTCACAAGACTTGAAGAAGTTTCTCTGTTGAGTAAGTTAGTTTATTGAGAGGAAGTTCAGGGCAACAAAATGCAGCCTTGCCATGTCTGTGTCAGCAAGGTCCAACAGCCACCTTAGGGTGTGGGAAGGGACCTTCCTTCTCTCCTTTGTGCAGAACACTGAGAAATCATTGACAGACAGGCAGAGGAGCTGGCCCTAAAAACTGGCAGTCCTGCAGTAGCCCTGGCAGCTGGCTGATAGGGTCTGCCAAGGAAGGAAGCCTTCTTGCATCTGGTGCCTGCCAGCATGGTACAGCAGGGGCTGAAATTCCATGTTCTTCCACTGGGACCTGCCCATTTGTTCACTCTACAAACTACCAAACTCTTGAAACTTAGCCTAAACAGGAGGCAAATGAGGGAGATTTCAGTTTTTATCAGAGCTGTGCGAAATATGACACTTGCATTCTATGGGGCTTCTTCAGGCTTTTTTTTATAATTTCACTTAATGTAAGCTTTAACAACCCAAGGTTTGCTTTGAGTACCAGCTTCAGATGAACTCCAAAGGGTTTAGACACCAAAACCATTAAAATATGAATTTTATATAAGGAAATGTACTCCACATGATAAGCCTGGGTAAATTAATGACAGAGGAAGTAATAAATAACTAGTGACTACATCATGTATGTGTGTTTTATACTAAAAGGACTAGACAATTAACATCTATATAAGAAAATGGTAAGAGTGACATAAATAATACTTCTTGTTTCATATCACAAATCTCTCTGGTTGCCTGCTTCAAGGAATTAGAGCTTAGTAAGTTTAATAGGATTTATTAAAGGTTTGAACAGTCTCTTGTTGAAATCAAAAGTATTTTCCAGACTTTCATAAAGTTTATATGGTTTTGGCCTTTAGATGCCTCAGGTCCTAGAAAAAATTCTGTGAAACATGTTGACTATGGCTAGTTAACTGATTTCATGTACTCTGTTACTGGCAGGCAATTTTTGAGCTTTAAGAAATTACAAATTCATCACCTTAGAAGCAGGGATGTGTTTTGCCAACACTCTTAGAGAAATACTGTTACATTTAGTTGGTTATTTTATTGTATTGTAGGATTAAGACTTTGTTCTTACCCAGGTTTTGTAACATAGCATCAGATTTGGCCAGGGACACTATTTTTGGTTTGGTCATATCCAAGTTTGACTTATCAAAGCAGTAGAAAAGGACCTTCTGGTTTGATTCCTCTCCCAATTCTTAGGTAAATGAGAATAGAGTTGAAGAATGTGATTTCCTTCCCTACTAGGGAAAAAACCACTACTTTTAGCAATTTGAATAGTTAAAGTGATACAACTTTTGCACTCAGAAAATGAGGAAGGAATTTTCTTTGCATGTCTCCAGAAGCAAAAGAAGTGAGAAGGGATTGTTCTGCATGTGCTAATACACTAATGAGTCCTAACAGCTGAAGTAGTTTTTGCTATTCATTGATTTACAGATTAATACAGATTATTCTTAAAAGGGGTAATTCTGAACATTTCATGACCTCCTGCATAGTGCAGGCAAAGAATTTCAGTTATTCTCCTCCTGTGCTCCAGGAAGTCTCTTTGTACTTGCAAAGAACCAAAAGAAAACACATAAAAATACATTACTATGGGACCACAAGGAACTGAATTTATTCTTACAATTCAGCCATCTAATTTGCAAATACTTGAAAGATAATGGACAATAAAACCTGGTTTTGCCTGAAGTCCGAAGTAATCATCCAAAGTGTCTGTTCTACTGCACAACAATCTGCTGATGGCTCTTGGTGACTGAGTTGCCGAATGGAAACGCTTTTAGGGGCACAGAGAGCTCCAGCCTTTTTTTTTTTTTTAACAAAAAATATTAACAGTGTAATTATCTTCCATCTGATGGGTGGGAATCTTTTGGGAAATTGCTCCTCTAACATAACTAAATAGTGAAATAGAAAACAATTTTTCTATCATGTTCATCCATTTGCTCTTGTGCTGACAGATAACTGAAGCAATAGGGATCCTTCTCTCTATATTCTTGTCCTTAAAATGTTTGCACTTTCAATGCGTCAATTTATTAGTAGCCTGACTTTAACCATTATTAACCAGCATTATTTTTTGTTATGTTAAACTAAATTTTCTTGCCATTTAGCATTTACTCAAATGCTTCACATAGCTTGATGTCCTCAGAAAAGTTGCTAAGGGTGCCCTCAACACCACTCTTCATGCTGCTAACCAAGATGTTAAACAGTGCTGTTAGGTGAAGGGAAAACACAAACCACTGGTAGAGAAGATGCAAAGCAAAGAGTGTAATGTTTTCAATTTAAGACACATTCCTCATTATATGCATCATTAAATGTAAGTGGCCTGTTAGTCAGTGAATTTTCTGCCACTCAAAAGCAGCTTTGCACTGCAATCAAAATTTTACAGATATTTGAAATATTATATGATCATAAATTACAGCATAAAAATGAGATGTATATGTAAGTTTTGTAGCTCATTGTGCTTCTGTATTTGAGTACAGGTCTGATGGTAATGGGTTCATTTCCTATTCCAGGAGGAATGAGAATTCAATGCCAATGGAGAAGAGAATGGAAACTCAGTGAAAAAGGGATGTATTAAAACTCAGACACCAAGAGGAAATACAATACTTGTTAACAGCAAGGTCCCGGTTATTCTTAGGTAAAAGCAGCTTTTCATTATAATTTTCAAGGCCCTAAGCTTCTGTGCATCACTAGACCTAATGGCATATTCATTTAGCTTTTCTTTTTATCAGTATTACCTTGCTTTCCTAGATGTCTCTTCTTCATTCCTTTTCATGCTTTCAGTTCCATCCCTGAACTAGCTCCTGGAGAAATCCTTGAGGTGGCTGTTAAGATGACTTGAGGTCAGATGACAGAGCAGACAGAGAACCTTTTCCAGTCCTCTCCTTCTCTTGAAGAGCAAACAAGACAGTCCATGCTCTGATCCTGTCCTACTGAGCTTAGCAGGAGTTTTGTGTCCCAGTTCTCCTTCAATTTTCTTTCAATTATTACTGGATCCAGGTTAATTAAAACCAAGCCTTTTGTGCATAGCATTAAGTAATGCCAATCATGTCCTAGCATATCTACTACAGAAACACTGGAAAGTTGCCAGGATGTTGCATAGAGCTAATTTAATGTGACACTTACAGCAGAACATGCAGTATAGTCATAGCAACAATGCAGCACAGCATCAGATTTCACATTTTGCAATGCCATGTTGCTGATAACACCTGTGAAATACATCACTTGGATGAGGAAGGTAGACAAAGAACAACAAGAAATTATTCTGGATATCTTATATTTGAACACAGAGATATTCCAAATGACTAACCAAAAAAAAAACCCCAACCACCAAACCAAAAACCCCAAACAAACAAACAACAACAACAACAAGAACAACAACAACAAAACCAAAAAACAAAAAAAAACCAAACAAAACAAAACACAGAAAACCCTCCCGCCAAACCAAAACAACAACCAAAAAAACCACCCCAAAAATGGGTTTTTTTTATAATTAGTGGTGGTAAGCATTTAAATGCATACAAAAAGCAGGTATGATTCTCTGCAACTGCCTGTGGGCCAGCTCCATCTGGAGCAGGATGTTTGTGAATTCAGAAGAAATAATGACTGGAAAATTTTGAAAATTGTATTTCAGAAGATAACTAGAATATATTATAAAAGTATAAAACAACAAAATGTTGTTTGACAGAATACAACTGTTGCACATAATAGTAACGGGGCAGTACTCAACTGAAAACCTGCAAAACAAAAATTACAAACTTAATGCAATACTGTGGCTGTGGAATGTGATGACGAAGTGCACACCACAAGTCAAGGACTTATTAAGGTTTATGCAGGTTTACATAATTGGAGGCCTCAAAAATACCAAGTTCTAACAGTTAAGGCTGAGGGTTCTGCACCCCAAGTGCTATGTTCAGTTTTGGGAAACTGAATGTTCACTTCTGGATCATGTCCAGGAAAGGATGTTGTAGCCAAGTGGAGCTCAGCCTCTTCTTCCAGGTAACGAGCAATAGGACAAGAGGAAATGGCCTCAAGTTTCTCCAGGAGAGATTTAGCTTGTAGACTAGAAATACTTCCTTCACCAAAAGGGTTTTCAGGCACTGGAACAGGCTGCCAAAGGAAGTGGTGGAGTCACCAGCCCTGAAGGTATTTAAGAGATGTGTAGATGTGATACCTGGGGACTTGGTTTAGTGGGGGACTTGGCAGTGCTGGGTTAAGGGCTGGACTTTGATCTTAGAGGTCTTTTCCAGTCCAAAAGTTTCTGATTCTACTGCAGAAGGGTTAAATGGTACACTCTAGAAGTTATGTCAACACACATTGAGGCTCTACTAAGGGAAAATCACTTAGCATCTGTGTGCTCTTGGACTTCTTTCATCTTTTTTTTTCTGTGAAATATCTGATATTGGCTGTGTGAAGACACTAGATTAGACTAGACATATGATTCTGATGAATTTACACTGAATTCCTGCCTTTTGGCCTTGAACTGCTATGATTACAGGCAGTTCGACACCAGGCCCGCAATATTTAATGGCCTGAAGGGGCTCCCATTTGAAGAATTTGGCGCAGTTGCCATTGGCCAGGCTTTGGGCAGCACAGCGCCTCTGGAAGGAGGGACCGCAGCACCTACCGGCGCTGACGCTGCTCTTGGCTCCCGTCAGCCTGGGAGCAATCACAGTGTTCGGCTGCCTTGCTGGAAATTCCCTCTTTTTGGCAACAAAAAAAAGCGCCCCCACAGCAGGCACAGCAGGCACGGCAGCCCACCCGTGACCGAGCCCCCGCCCCCGCCGCAGCTCCCGGGACGCGCCGCAGCCCCGGCTCTCCCTCTCCCTCCCCAGCTTCCCGAGCCCGGCTTTCCGTGTCCNCACGGAGAGACAGATGTATATAAAAGGGTACTTACGCTGACCTGATAATGAGAAACGAGCCAATTCCTGCTTGCAGAGGGAATGTTTTATCTGCAGGCACGAGATGCTCCTGTGCTGGCTGTGACAGACCCCGGCAGGCTGCGAAGGTGCCCGACCTCCCCAGAAGAAGGGACCGGCCCGGAGGTCCCTGGGCTCTGCATGCAGCCAGCTGCTGACCTGCAAGAACGGACCGTGCCCAGGCCCTGCCGAGGCTCCTGTGCCAGCATGTCAGATCCCAAGGAGGACTGCTTTACAGGTAGGTTTTGTTAGCTGCTATCTTCTGCGTGTCTCTTGTGGTCCCCCGGTTTTCTGGTGGGAGTGGGATAAACACAAAGAATGTGCCCGGTTGGTCACGGTGCTGAGTGTAATGCAAAACAAGAGCTTGGGCTGGCTGTGCATTTTTATTGCATGGTTTTTACTGGTAATCTGTCGGAAGCCTCCAATTTGTATTTTACTTGAGCAAAGGACACTACCAGATGTGCGTATGTGGCCTCTCTATGTTTCTGACAGTGTTAACTCCTTTGCCATTTGAGCTCTCTGCGGCTTTCCTGAATGCTGGGCCTGGCAATGGGTGAGAATAGCACTTGCATTCCTGGCCATGCCTGGAAGCACCACTCGTTTTCCTGGACATTCATGCCCTGACGTGCCCTGCACCTTGAGAGCAAAACTGTCCTGGTCCTCAGATTGATGCCTGACTACAGAGGTGGACAGCAAAACCCCTTATTTAGGTAGTGAGGGGAGCCATAAATTAAGAGTGATTTATCAGTATCATTAAAAACTGATGAGGATGCATAACGAAAACAAGTGCTAATATTAAGGACTTTTTGCAGATGATGCCACCGACCATTTTTTTACTACGGGGGTTGATGAATGAATCTAAATTACCAAGAGGACTTTCAAGGTCTAAGCCTGATGTTATGACTGATACATTTTAGAGCAATTGGGCTAATTTATCAGTTGACCAGCCTTTCAGTTGGTACTTAATGTTGAGCGCACAGTCTAATTTAGTCACTGAATTTAAGGATGTGTCAGTGTTGTTGCATCATGACCTTATTACCTGTAGAGCTCAATTTCTGCACAAACCCCCTGAGGGTTACTTCTGTGCTACCCTGTAGGGATTTATGAAATTTAAATTTGGTACAGTGCCCTGAAAAGGGTAACACTTTTTATGCCTATGAACTTTATTGCCCTTGCATTGGGTATTTTACAGGCTTTTAAAATAGATTAAAAATTCTGAGTATTGCGATGTCTGAAGTTTGTTTCTAAAATAATTTTTGGTTATGCTTTTTGGCACAGTTCTGCTGGTCTAGTCACACAGTTACTTCTGGTACTGTATCACTGCTAGAATTACACTCCAGTGATGGGACTCTCAAAAATATTTTCTTCACTCTGATGTTTGAAATAAAGCCAGCTGGGTTGCATTTCTCTCAGAATTTATGCTACAGTATTGCTGAGATAGGGTGATTTTTATTGCTGTTTTGATGCCTGTTTATGTTACGCCCATATGAAGATGAGGACTCTGCTTTACAGAGGTGAGTGGGTGTGACATAAGCTGTATTTATAAACACTTCCACAGGCTGTCAGTTGAGTTTCCATGGCTGAAGAGAACTGTGTTAAATTTTAAATCTCATCTCTCACATGGCATTCTATAAACCACAGTGGGAGCTACAAGTGTGAGATAGAATTTTTTGGATAGAAGAACCCTTTCCACCCTCATCCCTACCTGTGTTTAGAATCTGTAGCATTGAGAAGAGTGACTTAGGAGAGGATGAACATGTCTCAAAATGTTAAGAGTCTGATTATGCAGAACTGTGCCCGCATGAAGAATCCTTGCTCTCATAACTGGTGTCACTGATGACAGGGAAATTATTTATGTGGGTTATGAACTATTTGTATAACAAAGAGTGTGCAATATTGGAGTCCCAACAATGCAGTAAAGATGTCCTAGGAGGAATTCCTTCAGAGGTTTTGTTTTGCAATTGTCAATTGGATGAACTTCCTCCTTTCTGAGTGCAGTGAAAGAGAAACTCCCTTCTTGGATGATGTACTCTCTGCTGATCCAAACAGGGAGGTGCAAAGTTATTTACTGGTTCCCCAGTCTATATTTACAGGATGCTGTCTGGACCCAAGATAAGCAATATGCAGTTCATATTTGGTACAGGGTGTTTAAACAGAACACAGTGCTGTGTCCAGCAGTCTCTTCGTGGGCCCCTGAAGTACAGTTGCTCCTGCAGCAAGTGCAGCCAGTGGCCAAATATCAGTGATATGTGTTTAAGTTCTTGAGAAATGAAATTCACGACAATGGATGGTTCCTTCTTTTTCAAATAATAAAAAAATTTGTCAAAGATTTTATCTCAATAGGCTTGAAGTATTTTATTTTAACAATACGCAAAATATTTTTTCACATAAAACACTTCAGCATGGTTTTAGACCAACTATTTAGAACAATTTCTATTGAACATATTTGGAAAATCAGGATTCATAAGGAGCTGTTGCAAATTTATTGGTTCACTGACATTCAGAAGAGTATTATAAAAGAAAAAATGCCACTAGCATACAAGTCTGGAACTATTACTGTGATACTGAACATGCATGCTTCCCTGATACCTTTGAGTATGGAAAACTCTTATGATTACCATTGAAGATTTGACCAGATTAGAACTTCATTTGATTTATAACCTTATTTTATTTTCTTATTTTGTTTTGAGTGTTAACAGATTAAACAAACCCATTTATGTACATGTAATTGATGTAGATTCAAATTGAACTAATCAATTTTGTATTACAATGTCTCTAGCAAAAAAAATAATATGTAAGTTTGCTTGGAAAATCCCCAACCGTGGCATTAAAACTAATTCTATTTTTTAAGACAGCTGTCTTAGAAAGTATTAAATGTTCTTCATAAGCATAATCAAAAGTATGAAGTGTAATAAATGAGAATCTGAAAGTAGGTTTTCAGGTCTATATGTAGAGCTTTATTAGTGACCTGGTTTTTCAAAGGTGCTGAGCAGCCCTGTGTGTGAATTCCAACATTCACATTCAGCTGCCCAGCACTTCTGGGAACACACCTGTCACTCAGGGTCAGCAATGGGAAATTTCATAAACCCTTTCCCCATACTTCTTCTAAGTTGATCCCTTTTATTATAAAAGTTGTTTGCATGAAGTACTGTTCTAGGACACCCCCGTTTTGCCTCATGTCATCTGTGGTATTTAAGTTTTGGCAGAGGAAAGCCTGGCTTATGTAGTGAGGCCACTGAGGGACCCAAGATGTTGGCTGGCAGCATTGTGGCTCCTTCTCTTGGGTGTGAACTGACTCTATTTTATGTTATGAACTTCAGTGAGTGTTCTTAAACCAGAAACAGTGGTTCCATTGCAGGTTTGGAAAATCCTGTTCTTGATTTCTTCTTGACAGAAGCCAGAAGTTTTTGTTATTTTCCACCTCATTTTAGATGAAAGTGGTCCATCACTGGAAATACTGACTGATGTCTTTTTCTATCAAAAGCTGGAAAAATATTTAAACTAGTCCAAGCTTAGCCAGCAAAGTATTTTGTTAATTTATCTTATTTCTTTTTCTCATTATATGTATTTCTCTTCTGCCTGTTGCAGTTTTGCTGGTAGCTTTCTATGTTTTTGCATCATTTTGAATAAAAATTGGTCATATTATTCCATAGTTTAACTCTGGTGCTCCTTGAAGCCACTAATGTACAGATCATCATCTAGCATGGTGAAAATATTTTCTTTTATTAGTTCTATTAATTTCTTTTATCAATGTAAATTTCTCAATCCATCTCTTACTTAAATGCTAGTCCATTGTTGCTTTCTTTTTCTTCATGTATATTGACAAAAAATACCACAAATTTTGTCTTAATGTTTTCTCAAGTAATAGCTGTACAGAGTAGATATTCATTAGTGACAGAGTCAAAGCTTTTCCTTGTGGGTTTTTTTTTCTTACTATAGTGGTGATATATAACTACTTCTGGGGATGTACCAACCAAAATGACATTAAATCTACTTTTCTTCTCAACGTCTTCCCAAATTACATGTTCTCATTGAGCTAATTTATATGTGAAACAATCAAAATGGCAGTCTTAGATGCAAGAATTTGTTGTGATTGATTAACTTTCTTTGGTTAGAGTTCTGTGGGAACCAGCAGTCTAAGCTGTAACATCAAAATACAGCAGTGTCTCTGCTTCTCTTTTTGCAAATTACAGCAGTAACATGCAAAGCTACCAAAATATGGTCTAGCATATCAGAGCACAGAAACCTGATAGTTCTATGTCATAGCCTTATCATTTAATAGGATAAAATTATAAGCTGATTATAAATTTTCATGTAGTCTTTGTGTGTTGTGCAGCACTTAATAGGATTTGTAAAGGAAAGGTGGATGCATTTAAAGGTTTTTTAAGTCAGTGACATTATTTGGACATTATACAGTTTTCAAGAATCATATTCTGTTTGAGAAAATTTTTTTCTGATTAAGAAGGTGTTTGATTTTGGTTTTGTGAAGGTTTTTTTTCCTATTTGTTTGTTTTATTTAATGTTGTGGTATGTTGACCCTGCCTGGATGCTATGTGCCTACCAAAACCATTCTTTCACTTTCCTCCTCAGCTGGACAGCGGAGAGAAAATTATGAAAGGTTCATGGGCTGAGATAGGGACAGGGAGGGAACACTCAGCAATTACCATCACAGGCAAAAGAGACTTGACTTGGGGAAATCAATTTAGTTTAATATCAATCAGATTGGAGTATGATAGTGAGAGCTAAACCCAGTTCTTACAAAAACCCTCTTCCCATCTTCACAGCCTTAACTTCACCCCCTCCTTTCTCCACCTCCTCTCACTCAGCAGAGCAGGGGCAGGGGAATGGGGGTTATGGACAGTTCAATCACACATTGTCTCTGCCACTCCTTCCACCTCACTGGAAGAACTCCTCACACTCCTCCCCTGCTCCAGCGTGGGGTCATTCCCACAGGATACAGTACTCCATGAACTTCTATGACTTGAGTCCTTTCCACAGGCTGTTGTTCTCCATTAATTCATCCAACGTTGGTCCTCAGTGGGGTCACAGGTCCTGCCAGGGAACCTGCTCCAGGGTGGGCTCCTCTCTCCACATGCCACAGGTCCTGCCAGGAGCCTGATCCAGCACGGGCTTCCCATGGGGTCACAGCCTCCTTTGATGGCATCTCCTTGCTCCAATGTGGGGTCCTCCAGGGGCTGCAGGGGGATCTCTGTTCCCCCCATGGACCTCCAGGGGCTGCAGGGCCACAGCTGCCTCACCATTCACCTTCTCTCTTACCTCCTTCACTGACCTTGGTGCCTGCAGAGCTGTTCCTCTCTCACATTCTCACTCCTCTCTCACAGCTGAAATTGCCCTTGTGCAGTACTTTTTGCCCTTCTTAAATCCCTTATCCCAGAGGTGCTGCCCCTGTTGCTGGTGGGTTCAGCCTTGCCCAGCAGCCGGTCCATCTTTAGATAAAAGAATGTGGAAGTTTTTGCTATGGATATAAATCAAAGCATTTTCAGGCTTCTGGCCAGTTTCATTACAGTGAAGATGCAACAGATTTAATTTTTTTAAACTGAAAATGTAAAAATTAACTGTTTCAACATCAGAAATAAAAAAACTTTTATTGAGACTACAATTCCTATCTTACCTTCTGAAAGATTTGAGGGGGTTTTTTTGCATCTCTTTGAGAGGAATACAGACAGTACTGCCACCACTTTTGGCATGATTTCAGGCATAGGACTGCCTGAAAATTAGAAACAGATATGTGCTTATATTCTCTCCACTGTGTTCTTAATCCTGAAAAATTAAAGATCATTTATCTGTGTTTAGAGCAGGATGGAATAATAGTAATAACAACCCTAAAATTTTCAAAACCGTCAGCCTCCCACTCATTTTTTAATGTATATGTTTTGTGAAGTCTCAGTAGCCTTAGAAAAAGCAATAGCAATGGAAGTGAAAAGTGGAATGTCACAGCAAAGACAGAGGGACCCTTACATCTCATGGATAATGCTGGCTTTTGGGATACATGCAAATCTGGTAGAAGCCATTTTTCATTACTTCTTGTATTTTATTCTGGCTAGTGCTGCTAAGGGGTCAGACAGCATTTGCTTTTCCCAGAATGCTCTTTCAAATGGAATGCAGCCTCCATCCTGTAGCCTGGGTGCTGTCCACGTCAGGTGGCTCAGGTGTGAGCATATTTGATAGTGCTTCTGTGTAGGACAGGAGGCTGGAGCCAGGAGGCCATCCAGGTGAGATCTCAGACAAAGAAATAGGATACTCCTAATGCATCTTCCAGGCAAGAGCCTATTTTGATCTTTGAATACAGCAAACATCAGGCCAACACATCTCTGACTCAACAGCTTCAGGAGAACTGTTGAATCTCTCCCTAGTAAGGGAGAGAGAGCCCGATCTGTGGTGATTACTCATGCTCAGACAGACAGGTTCTGTGTCTGGACTCTTGGCTGAGGCTGGTGGATTATTCCAGTCCTTGCAGCCAAAGGCAGCATGTGGCATTATTTTCTGGTTCTTTTACCCACAAGTGCCAAGCTGCCGAGGACTGGTGTGGCCCAGTCTGAAGCAGGCACCGGCCAGCCCGTGTCTGTCCGTGTGCCGGTGGTGACGGTGAGGGGGAATGGCTCCAGCCCACCCATCCCCATTCCTGCCCGCATCTGCCTGTGCCTGGCCTTGGCTGCTGCTGCCTGTTCCTGGGACAGAGCCTGGCGCTGCCTGGCTGGGTGCCGAGGGTGCAGGAACACTTCACTTTCACCCAGCACAGCCACCCTGGCAGCAGCACACTTCGTGCAGGAAGTGAGGGGGAGAAATGCCAGGGTTCTGACCAGTTTTAAAGTTATCACGTCAGCACAACTGTGCTAACTCCTTGATGGCCTTGTGTTGCATCCACAGGAAGTTTTGGGTGTCTTTTTCTATGGAGATCAGCTGCAGATATGTTGTGCCTGAATATCTGAGAAGCTGAAAATGTAAATGGAAATTTATGCTTAGGATACATATATGGTTAACACGAATTCATTTTTAAAACCATACTATGAGCAGCCCGATTGAGGAGTGAAGATCTTACTGGTGAGCTTTGTGGACTATACTTTGGGAATTACAAAAAGGTTTTCTTGATTTGAGTAGAAGCATTATAGAACTTTAAGAACTATAAATAACTGCAGCAGCCTCAGCAACCTCTGACTAAATCTTCAGATAGCTCTTTGGCTCAAGAGCAGTGGGTGAGATATATTCTTTATATTTACTGCCATATTAAAATATGCATATTTATCTTTGAGCGGTACCATTATCCTGTAGCTTCACGTGTTTCTGTTGGTAATTAACCAGTTATGATTTTTTTCTTTGGGAGCTTTTCAGGTTTAAAATGTTATTGGGATCTACGTACTGTTTCAAATGTAGTGGGCTTTCTTAATTCCTTCAAATCCTCTACAGCTCTAGGAAAAGTTAACTCTGTGACAGAAAGTCAAGTCCTTTTTCACAGCAGTTCACTCTTTGCTAATTCCGTTCTTTGGAGTAGAAAATGTAACTTTAAAAATAGTGCAAGCTTCTGACCTTGAGGATTACTGAGAATAATATGATGGTTTCTACAGTTAGTCTTTATTTTTGTGTTTTTCCCCCATTCAAGAAGAATGCCAGTTTTGGTTTGTTTGTTTGTTTGTTTTTAAGGGTACAGAAAAAAGCCTATTCTCTTAAAAAGATCATATTCAGGTGAAATACTATTGTTCATGTCTGCCACTCCCCTCTAGTGAATAGAAGTGGAATTGCTTCATGTTATGTCATGACATTCACTCCCCCCCAAGCTGCAACAAGATTATGGAATTTTTCTTCAACTTTCAGTGACAGCGAGCTATCTAGTGGAAAAATGTGAATTTTTTTATGCTTTTTCTATTAAGGAAGAAATAGGCTTCCATTGCAAAGCATGCTAAATTTGTTAAATCCTGTCCCGTGCCCACACACAATGCCCAAGTAAATAAAAATTTAACTTTAGCAACAGCAAAACTGCATTAGTTATTACTTCTGTGTCTGTATATCCCTGGGTTCGAATAACAGTTTCATGCTCCTTGCCCCTGTTTACATACATGAAGCATTTATTTTAACAATGTTTATTTTTTCCTTGATAGTTGAATACATTTTTGTGTAGAAATCTTAACTCTTCTACGATGGGTTGATGTTTGCTTTATTAAACCTTTGAGTAATTGATACCAGAGCTTGAGTTGTTTGGTCACAGATAGGTGTGCAATTCTAGATAAAAATATCTATCTGCATATTTTCACTAGGATGTTTTTTGGAAGAGGTAACAGAGGAAAAGAGTGTTACAGAAATGTTGTGTATGTGATAAATATTCTGTCAAATGTCAGCCAAAAAGGCACCAAGTGTGAGATTTCTCTGGCCAGAGGCCAGTCAAATAGCTCAGCAGTCACCCTAGTCTGTACTCTGCTTATCAGCCATGGAGAGAAATACATGCATTCAGCTTTCTTTTTTTCATCTAAAGTACACAGCTAAAATATGCTCATAGTCAGAAGCTGATTGTTTTTATTTACTGCACAAAACAGATACAGCAAGCTAGCGTGAAATGAATTCTGTATGGGGTGGTCTTTAAAAAAGATCTATTTGTGTCTGCTTTTTTGCTCATAAATTGTGCCCTTAATTCATGTAATAAATGGTGGTGGTTCTGGTGAAAACAGCTTTTTCTTTTACACTGACAACCAAATTTAGTCCGTTAGAGTTGCACAGGCTGTGAAGGTCACAAATCTTAAAAAGTAAACAGCCTGAAGAAGTTGTATGAGATGTAGAACTAATGAACCCTAAATCAACATAAAATCTGATGTGAGGCAAACGTATGCAGAAAAATGTTTCATAGAAGAAAAGAGCATAGATCCAAGATATTTTTAGTTATGTCTAGAGATGCAGAGGTATGCTGAGACTAGAATTTGCTCTGTAGAGCTCCATATATTTATTTATCATGCACGCACATTAAAACTGACACTAGACATCCACCTACCAGAAGCTTAAAGAGCAGAATGTATGAATGTAGCTGAAAGGCCAAGTGTAACACATTCTCTTGTTTTCCTTCCTTTAGGGATACTTTACATTTAACATCCTTGTTCTTTTCTGCTACCCAAAGATGCAGTTCACCATTGTTCTTAAAGGATGGCAGATGTTTTTTTGTAAAGGCCAAAACCACTTTTTTTTTTAAAAAGAAGTGTTAAAAATATGAGGCCAAATCCCATGGCACCTATTTAGGCAAAACTCACTCAGATTTGGGGACTCTAGCTTTTGTTTTTAATGTACTGTGCTGTACCTAACTGCATCTCTATGTTTTCTTCCTTTGTAGCACCAGGATAAAATCCTGTTTGTTATTTCACAGTATTTTCAAAGGTCTGGTTGATAAATACCATTATGGAATTGTTATTAAAAATTATCTCTTCTCTTTTCCAGAAAAATCAGTGCTTGCCCAGCCAACATTTGTTTTTGAAAAGAAGGACCGTTCTTTGAAGGTAAAAAGCCTTTTTTCCCCTTTTTCATTATTGATAAAAATTGCAGAGAAATAGGGATTGTATAGACAATTCTCCTAGCAGAGATTTTAGCCCTGGTTAAGACTTGTAATAAATGAACTGACAATAGAACAAGGAAGAATAGAAAACAGGAACAAGACTTAATGCATATATGATGGCCTGTTACACTTTCTGTCTCTGTCTAGAAAATGACAGTTCTATTTTCCTTGACCTTTCCATGTTTATTTTTTTTTCCAGCGGCCTGCAGAAGACCCAGTTTGCAAAGCTGAAAATGGTAATGACCACCTCGTTAAAACAGCATAATATAACTGGATTATTCATAATGCCTGTTGCCTGTGGAAACAGTGTTTGGACTCTTTTTATGAGCAGGGGCAAATCCTAGTTACCAGACTAAGAGTTTATGGGTTGTAGAGCCACCTACTCTGTCCTAATATATATGTCCCTGTCTTACCTCAAGACTCCTTCCATCTTACCTCTCATATTTACCGGAAAGGCAAACTCCAGAAGCCCTGAAAATAGACCAAGTGTATTCATCAGCTGTATGAACTCCTAACTGCCCTTTTTAACTTGCTTGGATAATGTTATAATGTAGCTCCTCATTCTGAATGTTTTCCGAGCCCATGAGCTATGAACTGATTCTGAGTGCTTGCTTTAGGTTCCCTGAACTCAGTAGAAATAAATAAGACTTCCCAGGGCTTTGTGACAAGTGTTGACTGTGATTCCAAAGCCCTCTTGCTCTTAGGTACTGCCTTGAAGCTGTTCTGTAAGTCCCTCCTAGAATTTATGGTGTTCAGGTTTTGATTCAGTATCAGAACATTGTGCTGATGCCTCCTGCCAATAACATTATATTTTCTTTTCCCTAGATTTCATTAGTTGTTCCAGAAAACGTGCAAGATCATCATCTTTGACCTTCCAGAAGTCTGACTCTCAGTCTAACACTGGTATGACATTTACCTCCAGTCATGTTTTAATTGTTGTAGTTCTGTATTCTGATCTAGTAAAGAAAAGAATGAATTCTACTTTCTAAGAAATGTTTCTGTGTTGTAGGCATGCTGCAAGTCATGAAAACTTAAACATTGATACTTGCTGGTAATTTCCAATAAATACATTTTCAGTTAAAAATATATAATTTTTTTCATACTTACATAATATTACATAAAGTAGTGAAAAATCTATAAATTTAATATAATTTTCTTGAATTGCTCACACAGTCAAGGGAGGATGAGGTCTGGAAAGGAATTATATCCCTGGCTTGTGGAAGGGATAGTGTTCTGTGGGCAATCCTTTAAAATGTAAAGCAGTTTCCAGTAGGGCCTCTCCTTCTGTCCAGTCAAGAGCTGACTGGGAAGGCCCATTAAGGACTGTGCATTTCTTCCATGAAGATGTAAATGAACACAAATCACTGGGGCTACTGTGCAGAAGAACTGATCTGCTTTTTACAATGTTTATTTATATGGATAGTACTGGAACAGTACTTCTGAATTTAGGCATATTAATGTATGTACAGTGTATTTTTTTTAATCACATCTTAATTTACCTACGAGGACTTAAGCTAAGTTTAGTTTACTCTGAAAATTAAACTGGGTATGTTAGAAATTTTAGGGCATGCCTGTACCAAAAAATAAAGCAAAGTACAGGAGGAAGCTGGAGGGTTTTTCCTCTTGATTGCCCACACTGTTTAAGTGATAGGTCACTGTCTGGCTCTGTTTTGAACCTCTCCACCTGGCAGTCTCCAGGACAGAGCTGTTAGAGGATTAGCTGTCTGCCTGACCCAGGCTCTGCTGCTTGGCCTCAGAGACCTCCTGAGACCAGCAGCATAGACATAACCTAACAGTCTGCTTCATAAAGATGGTAGGTAGCAGCTATGGGTTTATTCTGCTGTCAATGAAAACATGACATCAGCCTGAATAACCCTAAAACTGGTCTTTTTATTCTCCAAACAAGTGGTAATTTCAGTCTCTTATTCTTTTAGATGCATCTCTCACACAGAAAAGAGGGAGATCATCTTCATTTAACATCCTTCCTACTTTCCCTCCCTCCCAGACAGGTAATTAAAATAAATATTTATTTAGAAAAGCACATATTAGCTTGCTTTTTCTGCAAGACAGAGCTGAAGTGTGTTGGACTAGTCTGGTATTTAGATGGGAGAAAGGAGTGTTTTATAAGGAGAACTGGCAGCTCAGTACAAGATAGGTTTTTTGCATTTGTAGTTGGGGAATCCTCTGGGGCAGGGGTGGAATCTTTGAATAATTTGGAAAAAAATGCATTTGCAGAGTGTGATATGAATTATACTTAAAAAACCAAAATGCAATTATGGTAATTATATGAATAGTTTGCTTGCAATTTAATGGTGATGGTTCCTACAGGAATATAATTTTTCTATCCTAGGAGCCTGCCTTCCACCTAATCAGGGACCCAGGGAATATCCTCACTCTTAGCATTACCGGGAACAATGGAATGGTCTCAAATCCTAGCCTACATCTCTTACTAGAGACACGTTCTTGACAGAAACTGACACAGAGGATTTCTAAAGAATGTTAAGAGTTCACAGCACTGTAATAGGAACAAAAAACAATGAAAGCAATGAAAAGGTGGTGATTGTATGTAGTGTATCAGTTGTGCCATTTTACAGGACGTGGTACATGTGTGGCATCTCATCTTTAAGGGGAAGGCAGAACCCAAGATTTGTAGATGATCATGGTGGAAAGGAATGATAGAAGTCAGAGGTTCTGCAAAAGCTTAAACTGGTAAATTACACACTTGGCATGGTGTAAGTCCATGCCTGATCTCCTTTTATCAGCACGTGGAAGTGGGTTTTGGATGAGGGGATAAGGTGAAAGGGAAGAGAGAGAATTAAAGAGGAGAAGAGAGAAAGCAAGAAAGAGAGAAAAAGAGATCACCAGTCCTGGTTCCAGCATCAGCTTTGGTCCG
>VZTR01005021.1:46104-99489 GCA_013400775.1 Chaetops frenatus
CATCACTGTGTTCAGCACAAATCCAAAACAAAGCCACTGTGAAGAAAATTAACTCTATTCCAGCCAAAACCAGCACAAGAATATCTGAATCTGCAGCTGAGGCATTCCACAGCCTAAAATATCTTGTACTAAAGGACTTCCTTGATAAACAAAGAGGAGAATTAGCTGCTTTTATAGAGACTGAGGCAAATCAACAGTTTCAGAGAAGCCAAGGTTTTCAATCCTTCCCATGGAAGTTAGGAAGGATAGTGAACCCATGTAAGAAGACATTTTCCAGATAAGAGAACAGCACCTTTTTAGAAAAAACCTAGGGGAGACTGATACTGTTTTTTAATTATAACTACATCCTAAATTACCTTTAATGGTGATTAAAGGCCTAGATTTAGGTTTCCAAATAAAGCCCTTAGTTGATCAGTGACCAGGGCTTGAGCCACCTGAAATTCAAAGCTCAGCTCTTTGCAGAATAGCTGTATGATATTCAGCCAGCTTTATCACAAACACTGTTGCTGAGCTGTGACAGACTGCAGAAAGCAAAGCCAGGCAAGATAAGTAGAGTGAAAACAGAGAACTAGAAGTGTTGAGATGGTAATACCAATACATGGATCTAGAAGAGAAACACCAATGCAGTAGAATGCATAAAAAAAACTAAGCAAAAGAAAGAGCAAGGAGATGGGAGATCTCAATTAGACGATATCTGGGGTTATGCTGTTCCAAGAAGCAATGAAAGCCAACTCTTCCCCAGATGATTGATGAGATGCAAGTTAGCTCTAGGTTAGATTAGGCAGAATATTAAAGCTGAACCCCACATTTTGCAAGTTCTACTTCTCAGCTGTATCTATCTTTGTGCAGAGCAAAACATGCCTGGAGAAATTGTTGTTCAGCAATGGAAGGCTGGACCAGGACATTACTTCAGAGTGAGTTTAATCACTCTCCAGAGGTTAACTTTCAGGTAGGTAATATAGGAGTTAGATACCTCTGATTTTTAGAGCAGCCTTAACAGTGCTGTGAACAGATAAAACAATCAATGCAACCAGCCAGTCAGTGTGGGATCTTTTGCACTTTCATATCCACATCTTCTAGTCTGGTAGAAGTGCTTTGCTACACAGTTCATATCCTTGTGAGAGAGATTTTTACTCTACTTGCTTGCTCAGGGAAACATTGATTTATTACTTGTTAGATGACACTGTAAATTTATTTTCTTTTCAGAGGTTGTGAGTAGATTTACACTTTTTAAGGTGTTGTTTTTGTTTTTGTTTTTGCAAAGGAAAGAAGAAATTCTTATTTTACTGTGTAGCACCAGAAAGATAGATCTAAACAGGGAATACAGTGCTTATAGTCTTATGCAATCCTGCCAGTACCTTCCTAATTAACTTGACATGGATCTGAATGGTTTTAAGTCTCCAATTGCTTAAAACAGCACAAAATCTGGATTTATTCAATCTCACTTTAGTCTTCAAACAGATATTTGTGTCTATACTTGTTGGAGAGAAGAAGGCTCTCCACAGGATGATTCATAACTTATTTAAATTTCTCTCTTGAGGTGTCATTCTGTTAAGTACAGAAATAGCTTATGCCATTTTTGTGCCTAGGTTAGACTCCTCAGGAAGGTGCCAGAAGCTAAGTGGAATGAATTTAGATTGAATTTTCTGACAAAGAGTTTAGGTTCAAAGATTAAAAGAAAAAGTCCTTCCAATTATATACATTGCATCTGAAAGCTCCTAACTTACTGAGAAGGAGAAGAAACATTAGACTTCCTTTCAAGTTTACTCCCTAATTTCCAGGAACATATGGCCTGTTAACTCACCTAGCTGCAATTGCATTCAACACTAACTTCTGTGCCTGTGTAGCCCTGTCAACCAACAGATTGGTACTTCCTTGCTTGAGAGTTACTTGCTGATGTGCTATCAGTGTTTGGATGACATTGTGTATAATTTTGATCACTTCTGCTATGAGTTACAAAGTTATTCAGGGCCTTGGTTTTGATTCTCCTCCCCTAAGGTCTGAACAGCTGACACTCTCAGCCATCTAATTCCGTAAGTGCAACCAGAACCCAAACTGCCTGAAATAATAGTATATTTCATTTGACTTACAAGATGTGTGCTTTTACAGGTAGTATTGCAACACTTCCTCACAGTTTTACACTTAAAGCCAAAGTGTCAGAATGCAACACACCTCCAGAGAGCAATAATTTGTAAAACAAAGCAAAACCAGTAACATTAAAAAAACTGAAGTCCTTCCAGCTACAGTTTCTATGGGCACCTAAAGATCTATTGGTCAAGAAATTATATAATTCTTTGTGAAATTTGGGGCAGAAATTCTGCTTTGTTCAGATCTAGGACACAGAACTCACACTGTGTAGTAGCCACAAGAACTAGATGAATGGTTGATGAGTAAAAACAGGATATTAATTCACAGAGGACTAAGATATTTTTGTTTTTAACTTCTTCTCATGTTGGTAATAAAATATCCTATATCATTTGGTACGAGCCTCATTAAATATATGCATCCTATGATTTCATAACTCTTTAATGTTTTCCAGCCTCTATTTCACCTTTAAATACTGGCAGCAAAATCAAGACACATGAATTATTAAGAGCAAAGATTTTGTTAAAATGACAGAGCATTCAGTCCATCTGTCTCACATTTTTAAGTCCTTCTATTCACANTAAATGTAGGCTGTTGTCTGCACAGCAAAAAAAAAAAGGTGCCAAAAACCACAGGGAGTAAGCTTTTTGCAGATTGTTTCTCTAAACCACAGGAGATCAAGGTCCTGTATCTATGAGAGTTGATACTCATATTTCCCAGTTAGCTAGATAATTCCTTAGTCACCAGACTGTAAAGAATTCTGATTTTTTAAAATCTCCAGACTTCCTCCTAGATTTGCATTAGAAAATGAAGAAAAGAATTGTAAGGCAAGAAAAAAACCAAACAACAAAAGTGTGATTTTTCAGCCTAGTAAGATATCATTTTTCCTAAAATGATAAAGTTCTGGATTTTGTTTCAGTGCTGCTTACTCACTACCTTTTGTTAACCTTAAATGAAAATTCAGAAACCATTCTTAAGTATGTGTGTTCTAACCCATACTTTGTGGAAATGAAGTTTTGTCTAAAATAAGACTTATTTAGTATCTAAAGATAATCTGCTGTCAGTCTTTAGAACTGTTAAAATAAATCAAGCCCAGGTAGGTTAGTTGAGGAAATGGATTTCCTTTCCTTTGAGAATATTTCAATCAAAATAATCAAACAACTACAATTTTCAACAAGCAATAAAGTAATATCATGGAATCACAGAATCAAAATTATTAAGGCCAGGAGAGACCTCTTGTAGTGTAGTCCAACATCCTGCTCAAAGCAGGTCAAATTCAGCCAGACTGTGCGGGACCATGTCTGCAAGGCTTGAATACCTCCAAGGTTTGACACTCACTGCACTCCTCTCTGGATAACTTGCTCCAAGGTTTGGCCATCTGCACTGTTGAGAAAAATCCCAGTATTCAATCAGAATTTCCCATGTTCTGATTACTGTCCTTTGCTCTCTTCCAATCGCTGGGCACTTCCATGAAGTTGCTCCATGTCCTATCAGACAGCAATATGGTCTCCCTGAACCTTCTTTCCTCCAGGCTGAGTCAACCCAGTTGTCTCACCTTTCCCTGTCTATCATGTGCTTCAGACCCATGACAGACATAGTAGCCTGTGCTGGACAACCTCCAGGATGTCCATGTCTTTTTGTAAGGGGTAGCCCAGATTCTGTGAAAAAACAAAACACTGCAGTCGTGGTCTCACCAATGTTGAATTGAGGACATGGATCATTTCCCTCAGCCTGCTGGCTGCAGTCCTGCTTGTGCAGCCCAGGAGGCAATTGGCCTCTGCTGCAAGGATGCACTTCTGGCTCATCATCTGCTCAGAGTCTACCAGAGTTGGAAAAGCTGCTTTCCAGCTATGGAAAGTATGTACCAGTATTTGGGTTTCCTGCTCTTCAGGTGCAGACTTCTGCATCTGCTTTTAGTGAACTTCCTGAGGTTTCTGCTAGCCCATTTCTCCCACCTGTCCAGGTCCCTCTCAGTAACAGCCCTGCCCTCTGTGCTCTTCACACTGTGGGGTTGTTCACAAATTTGGTTGAGAGCACAGTCTGTCCAACCATCTAGATTTTTATAAAGATATTAAGATGCATTTGTTCCAGGACTGCTTCCTGAAACACCCACCAACATCAGCACACAGCCAGCATCTGCTCTTTCCAGCATTAGCCACTGGTCTTTGAGTCCAGTGAGTGTTTCAGACAATTTTCTATGCACCTTACTGTTTACCTGTCCACACCACATCTCAAAATTTCAGTACTAAGGAGGCTATGACAGATTGTGTCAAAGACCTTCCCAAAGTCAAAGTGTGAAGCATCAGCAATGATCACTTTGTCACAGAGAGCAGCTAGATTTCCCAGGTATGAGTTACCCTTGGTACACACATGCTAGCTGCTTCCAGTTACCTAAGTTGTCTTACTGTGTCTTGAGAAATAGCTTCTGATTGGATTTGCCCCATAACAGATGAGGTGAGACCTTTACTTGGATTGTTCTCCTGAAAGATGGATGTGACATTTGCCTTTTCCAGTCATCAGAAACCTTTCTCAATTTCCATTAGCTTCTGAAAATGATAAGGCTGGCCCCTCAACAACATCAGCCAGCTCCTCTGGTAGCATTGGATACATTGCATTTGGACATACAGGCTTGTCTATGTCTAATTATCTAATATTTAAAAACTAGAAATGAGAAGTCTACATTGCTGCTCTTTCCACATACATTTTTTAGTCCTCCCAATTAAAGAGGGAAGTTCTATCTAAATGAGAATTTCCTACCTGTCAAAATTTTGACAATGACAGAAAATACATTTTTCAGTTCATCCTTAAACCATTCCCAAGCCTTTAAAGAGCTCAGGTTTTATGTCATGCTACTGTTCCATTCCTTCCTTGGTAATTTTTTTTCTTATGACATTCTGAAGTATATCAACTGCTCAGCATATTTTTCAGGCATTGCAGTGTATTGATTTAAAAATTCTGTTTTTAAATCTTTTTCTTTCAGTCATCTATATAAATTATCATATGTTTTCACTGGGTCTTAGATTAATCAAATATATTTTCTAAACTGTGAAATGCAAACAGCAAGTAGATAATAAGCTCTACAATAAACTATATGAAGCAGTAACAAGATGTATTGGCATAATATTTATATTGCATCAACAGCCATTGAAAATAAAAGAGATGTCTTTTTAACTCATGTCATTGTCAAGCAAGTAATTCCAAGCAAGTGACTTGATTCTATTATTCCAGTTTTGTGACCAAATTTGGTTTATTCAGTCAGGGGAAAATAAAGCTGTTTTTATTTCTGATTTATTTTGCAAAAACCACTTTAATTAAAGTGGCATAATCAGTGGAAAGTAAAGAGCTATTAGACTGCATGCAATGAAAGGAAGAGTAAAGCATATTCTGCTCCCTAATCAGCTGTTGGGAAAGGACATAAATTCTGGCTTTCAGTTACCAAGTAAAAGTTTGGAATTAAGTGTGAAGGAGGAGAGAAAAAACCAGTTTATTTACAGTTGATTGCATTGTTTGTTTTCTACAAGAACATAGCTGTGAATCATTACCTAGCTGACAGAAAAAACAAGGATTAGCGGTATGCAGACACATGTATGTATTTACCCTGACTGAATTGCCATATGTTTCTTCTGCAGCCCAGTAAATATGCTGTCTGCCTGTAAGGGGGGCGGCCCTGCTGTGTGTTAAGCTGGCAGTCTGGGGGCTCAGTGTTGCCACGGGCGGATCTGGGGTGTCACTGGTTCAACCCCTGTGCTGGGGCCAGTGGCTGCTGCCTCCGCTGCCCCAGCTTCAGCCCTGGGGCAGCCCCACTGGGGAAGGGCTGACACCCCCCTGCTGCACTGCCTGACAATGCATAACTCTGTGTGTGCAGGGGCCTGGAAGAACTTCAGCTGGCAGACCAGGAGAAGGATGCCAAATGGATGAGAAAACTCATAAAGACAAACCTAAGAATAACCATTCTTAGGCCAGAGGCGAAGGTTCCACCCACCATCGTGCCCTTCCCACTGAAGAAGGCAGGATGCTGGCAGCTCCATGTGCCACCCCCACCTCTTTTTCTGACAACTGACACTGTCGACAGAATCACACAGAACCACCGAATTAACCACGCTGGAAAAGACCTTTGAGATCAAGTCCAACAACTTTAAACCCAAAAGGATCTCAGTCTCACAGTATTGCTGTAACTGAACTACAAAAAAAGTCTGTATTTTCATTGAGTTTTTAAGATTATAATTAGGCTAATACATTATTTGTTCCACGTATATGCACTGTGTTCTATTTTTGCATATAACAAGGTTTGGAGCATAAAATGTCATACCTAGTCACCCAGAAGGAAGTGCTTTTCAGCAGTATCATTTGCAGCTGTATTTCATACAGTTCATCATCCCATGAGCAGCCTTTAAATTCCTATTTCACAATTCTTTCCTTGTTCTTTTTTGAGACTAAGTGGGAGCAGTCTGCCTGCAGAATAGAGGTAAGATCCTGAGACAGGTTTATATGAATATCTGCATGAATACATCCTGAGTTAGTTCTGGTTTTATTCTGCAGCAGAAATGAAGATTTCTACACATGAAGTGAAATGAAGACAAGTTATTAGGTATGGCCAAACCATATCTCTTTTTCTCTACTTTTGGCCTTTTTATATTAAGACTTTAGAAAGAATTTACTGACATAGTTAAAAGTGAAATAGAGAATCTCAAAAACTCCTGATGATTTCCTATTTCTTTTGGAAGTAGTCTTTCTGTTTTCAGAGATTCTGCATAGAGTCATTGGGGAATATTTAGCTGTAAGACAAATGTTACACAGCTCACACAAAGGATTGAGAAGTGGGTTTTATTAGATTTATTATTAGGCACTCAATAGACCACATCTAGGCTACTCTTTTACTGTTGGAAATATTCTATTTCCCCCAAAGCAAGCAAGATATTGATAGATTTGAGTGACTTGGGCAGAGGCTGCCAGGGTGCTTGTGCATTGGAGCACTTGACCTGTGAGGGAATACTAAGGAAGATGAGCTTGTTCTGGCTAAAGAAAAGACTCTTGGAGATATGTTAGAGAAGCACCTGATGTATATGGAACAAGGCAGATGAGCTCTTAATAGCAGTACATACCAGAAAGACTTTTAAAATTGAACAGGAGATATTCAGACTGAGTATGAAGAATTTTTTTTTTTTTTCCCATGAGCATGGTCCAGTAGTGGAGGAAGTTGCTCAGAGATATTGCGCAGCATCCATCTCTGGTTTTTTTCTACATTCGATTGGATAAAGCCCTGAGCTGCCTGGTTTGACCCCATAGCTGACCCTATTTGGAGCAGAGGGCTGGGCTAGAGACCTCCTGAGTTTCCTTCTCACTTGAACTGTTCTGTGCTTCTGCAGTCAGGATGTTTACCCAGACCTGGAAATTTCTCACAATTCTTTAAGTGCAGACAGAGTCAGGATTCAAGGCTATGTGTCATTGTAGTCTTATAACATGTCATATCTCTGGTATTCCTTTATTGACTCTAGTAAATTAAATAAAATTAATTATATATACAGAAAAGTGACACAAACCCCATTTCAATGGAGATTAATTCTTTTTCCTCCAGTATTAATAGGAGCATATGTACAATAATAAATACAAAATTATTCATATATAATCCTTTCTTTTAGATAAAGAGACAACAAACCACCAGATGATAGATAGGCTGTTGAAAATTAATCACTGGAACCATGGATTGATCAGGAAATATTACTAGTTAAATCTGAAAATCAGTATCTTTTTATATATTGAGAGATACCCAAACTGTCATTATTGATAGCATATTATAGTCCAAGAATAAAGAGTACCTAGCTATTGACAACTGTAATATCATCATATTTGCTTTTTAAACAGCTTGTATGATATTGAATTATTGCATGTCTCTTAAAATCCTTTATGGTGATTCCTATATAGACACACATGTCAATTCCTCATTTCTTCATTGTCATCAGAATTTGTGTCATTTTATTTTTTATGATAGTTTAGAAATCCTGGCTATACTTAAGTATGTGTCTGTGAAAAGCAAACTGATGACAGTAGAGAATATGAATTAAATAAAATTTTAAAATAAATATTAAATAGAATTTTAAGTTTGATCTGAACTTTTAGAGAATTCTGCTGAAGCTCAAACATTAATATTCAGTACAACTGAAGCAAAACAATCTGTGGAAAGGTCATTTCTCATTGACTGGAAAAAAAAGTATTTTTTAAATGTTTTTTTATTCATTCTTAGACTAAACCACATTCATATCCTCTGTCTTTTTTGCTTCTTTTCTTTTCCATCTGCATGTGTTTGATACGTATAAGGAAATTGTATATTTATAACAAAAGACTGCTCTTTCAGTATTATTGGGTGATATGTAATTTGAAAATGTCGGTATTTCCCTGTCATTTCTCTTATTAACACGCTTTTTTCTCCCCTACAAAGTAACAAAATTTTTCCATGCGTTTTCCTTTCAATGATTTTCTTTTCATTCTACAGTATCCCCAGTCTTTAATTGGTAAATCAACAGCAGTCATTCAGTAAGGAGGATGTTTTTGTGATATAAGATCTCAGTGGAATTTATTTTTATCTTCCTGGACAGAATTTTAAATTATAAAGTAAGTGGATGCTTAAGACATCTGAACATCATTCATATTTGTATTTTTCAAGTGTACTCAAAGTAGATGCTCTTACTTAAAGAAAAGTATGGGGCATGCTGGATTTGCCAAGATCTGTGTGCTGCATCTGTACCCTGTAAAACAACTACCAGAAAACAGTGATTAATGTGGATGGGTAACTGTAAGGCCCCAGAGCTCACTCAACAAGGGTCTTAAAAAGGTTTGAAATTCTTCTATGTACCCAGTAAGATATTCCTTAAGAGGTCAAAACAACAAAAACTTCTCAGGCAAACGTCAGAAAATCAGGGAACTTTAGCAAAAGTTTAAAGCCACGTTCAATCAAAATAAAGCATTTCACAAAGCATTCACTTAGCAAAGTCCAATTCACCCAATTTTAAGTTACTCAAATTTTGAGAAGAAGAAGAGATACAGGAAAGGGCAAATATAACTACAACTCATGGTTCCATCAGTGTTTCAGCTGATTTAAAACCCAAGAGGAGGTAGAGTCAATACCTGTGTGTGCCTTGTGCTGTGTCTTTAGTACCTTCTGGCTTTCCTGGGTCCTTCCCCCATGTGGGACTTCTTGTCATTTGGCCAGTCAAGAGCAGGATTAGGGGCTCCAGGGTCAGGGTATTACTGGAGTATTGCCTCCCAGTGAGTGGGTTTGACCCCACTGAGGGGCTGGGATACAGGCTTTACCAGGGCTGGGGTGTGTGGAGCAGGGCATGCCTTGCCAGGGCAAGATTTGACCCTTTTGCCACACGTGTGCTTGAAATGTTTTGAGCAAGATCTTCCTCCACTCTGTCACAATAACCTAACTCCACACTTCAATGTATGTGGTTACAATATGAAATAGTAAATTATAAGTGGATATAATGCCAAAGAACTCATGGTACTAGTACTTGAAATGTATATATAGTGGAAAATATTTTTTTTTTAGTTTGTGGCAGTAATGTTTTCTAAGGAAGACTTGCCTACCTGAAATATAATGATGTTACAAAACAGAAACCATGAAATCTATTTTGTAGTCAGCAACAGCTTGTATTCATCTGCAAATGTTCTAAATCATGCCAATAATTCTGCAGTTAAACAATTTCTTGTCGAACAAGATTCAAATATTGCTGCAACGTTGTTTTTAGATGTTAAATAACACCCAAAGGAGAAAAGAATGAGGAAAAATTACTTGTTAGTTGATGATTTCAAAGAGATTAACTGTTTTAGAGCAATACTTTTGTTTATTATCAAAGCAGAGTGAGAATTCTCTGGATTCTAGACATGCAGATGTTTAAAGTGTAGACTAGCAATTGATACAATCACGCATTGATACAACTTTACTCCCCTCAGTCTATACCAGGGATGCCATTAGCTTTTTTGTCAACTACTTTTTTGTCAGACTGCTATAATATTTTTCTTTATATTTCAAAATAAAAAATCCACCCTACACACTGTTCACAGAGTCATTCCCATGAGTAAAGTCCTATCTTGAAAGTCTAGCCTATCTTTTGGGTTTTTTTCTGTTTTCTTCTGTCTTCTATGCCATCTAAAAGCACAAACTCTTTGTGCCTCAGGTAATTCAGGTAATTGTGTATCAAACATCCAGTTTCCAAATCATCACTCTTCCAAGATTATAGAAATGTTCTTATACATCTTTGCATGTTTGCTTTCAAATTACTCCACCAAAATGCTTCCCTGATAACTGCAATGTATTTAATGTTCATGTAGTATCGTTAATTTTTTTTCATTAAGCTATATCTAGAAACATAAGGATAATCTTCAGTATTTGTAGGGAAAAATATACAGATCTGATTTTACTATATTCTTCAAACTACTTGCAAATTATTTAATTGCAAAATTAAAAATTGTGTAGGAAGATGACACAAAATCAAATGGTCAGAGGATTATTCTGGTTAGAAGAAACATTATTGAGGTTATTCAAGGCTGGACTATTTTGGTCTGGTTGTGCAGGGCTGTGTCCAGTCAAGGCTTGAATTACATCCAGGGCTTGACACTCACTCCACTCTCTGTCCACTCCTTTCATCCTCCTCTTGTCTGTCATATGCACTGGCCCCATGACAGACGCGGTGTCGTGTGCTGGATGGCCTCCAGGATGTCCGTGTCTTTTTTGTAAGGGGCAGCCCAGGTTCTGTGAAAACACAACACTGCAGTTGTGGTCTGACTGGTGTTGAATCATGGACAAGGTTCACTTTCTTTGATCTGTTTGCAGAACTCTACCAATAATTAATACTGGCAGTGCACTAGCACACATTGGTGGCTGGTGGTCCCCCTGCTGGACCTTTAGGTTCTGTTCTGCAAAGCTGCCTTCCAGAGGATCACCTGTACAACCTGTACATGGGTTTAATCCTTCTCAGGTTGTTTTTTTTTTGTTTTTTTTTTTTTTTTTTTTTTTTTTTTTTTTTTTTTTTTTTTGCCATTCCCTTTTGTTAGGCTTCCTGAAGTTTCTGTCAGTCAGTTTCAGCAAGTCTGGCCTCTCTCAGTAGCTGTCCTGCCCTCCAATGGACCAACAAGGCCCTCCATGAACACATTTCATGGTGTTGTCTCAACACTTGCTGAGTGCACATCTTGTGCTGATATCCAGGTCATTGTTTATTTTTCCTATTTCCTCTTCAGTAGTCTTTTCTCCTCTGGATATTTGATGGTGGTTCCAGACATACTAAAAATTGATCAAAGTGACACATAATTTTCCTTTAATAGAACTTCTGCAATTCTGTTGTCACTGATATTTAAAGCTCTACCTTTTCCCTCTCATAAAAAAAAAAAAAAAAAAAGACTTTTTCTTTTTGATATATATTAAATTCTGCTTTTGTTGTTTCACTGGTTCTGACTGGTATGGAGTTATTTTTTTCCTAACTGGCCATATACTGCTGGTTTTGGATTTGTGACTTAAACAGTGTTGATAACACACCAGTGTTTGCCTGTTTCTGAGCAACATTTGCAGTGTCAAGGTTTTCTCTGTTTCTCACATGGCATCCCCAGCAAATAGACTGGAGTCATTAAGAAGCTAGGAAGAGACACAGACAGGAGACGAGATCTGATTTTACCAAAGCAATATTCCATGACATATATCATGTTCAGCAATCAAAACTGAGGGGAGTTTTTTGGGAGACTTTAGCCATTTCTTAGAGACTGGCTGGGTATCAGTCTCCTCATGGAGGGTTTTAAGTGATTGCCCTTGCATCATTTGGGCCTCCATTTTTTTGTGTTTTTCTTTCCCTTAACTTATGAAACTATACTTTTAACCCATGAGTTTTCTGTCCTTTGCTTTCATGTCAGCATAGATACAATTATAATATATCAAAGCTTCATCATTCCAGTCATGTTAATTTTAGTTTCAAATTTTAGTTAGGCTGAACTGATGTTTATAAAAAGTCTTTGTTTAATCATTCTTGCTTAACACTTTAGGTCAACAAATAGTTACAGAATTTCTTCTATAATGTGAGTCTGAATTAATTTTGACATCTTGATTTTGCATCAAATACCTTTACAGTTGTTTTTCACTTCTCTTTGACCAAGGCAGCTGATCTACCATGAAAATTTGTTCTGCTTTTATGCAGGAGCCCATCTGAAGTGGGCGACTTTTCTGGAGAAGTTGGAACACCTAGGGATGAGGGGGGGAAAACCCCCCAACCAATATAAAAGCAAAACACAAACATCACCACCCCTTTTTTATCTCTTTTATCCAACTCATAAAATTATTCATGATAACATGAAAAAGAAAACAACGGAGCAGGCACAGGCTCTGTTGCAATCTAAAACAAGAAAATGCTTTGTAAAAACTTCAGTTCCATTACTTCTGTGATTGTGGATCTTTAACACACTCTTTGCATACATAAAACCCTAAAAACAACTCACGCTGACAGCACTGTAGATGTCTTAAATCTCACAATTTACTGGAATGTCAATAGCTACCTGAGAATACTGAGGCACTAGGAAATCCAATTATTTTAAAAAAACCATAATGTAATGCAATAAAAACTCAAACTGTGTGGGTTTTCTTTGCCAAACAGAAGAAATAATTTTTAAATATTTATCAAAGTCTATGTTTTTGTATCCATATTTTAAGCTCTTTGTAAAATGTCCATTTGTCTTACATTGTGTCAGTGATGGATATTGACATTAATATGTCAATGATCATAATCAAAAGCTGGTTGAATTCTTTGGAAAATTCTGAATTGATTTAAAGCTTCATAAAATGTGTCTGAAATAGGTATGTAGGACTGTCCCTCATGTTTTTTAAGAAAAACACACCTACCTGAATAAAAAGTCAGTATTTCTTTATCTGCTGCTCATTGGTCGCTGACAGTAAAAGCTTTGTCACTGTTTCAATAAGATTGTCTATAGTCCTCAGAATATGCTTTAAAAATCATTCATACACTTTCAGGATGACCTTTTCCTTGTGCCTGTGTAAGCTCTCAGTCTAAAAGAGACTCCAGTCTTTGTTTTTCAACAATTCCAAGGCTCATAATTTTATTAACCCTTTTTATTTTGTTTGTTTGTTTGTTCTCAAAAAAGCTCCATTATAAACAACTTCAATCTTTGGGGTTTTTTGTTTTGTTTTGTTTTGTTTGTTTGGTTGGTTGGTTGTTGTTGTTGTTTTGTTTGTTTGGTTTGTTTTGTTTGTTTTGTTTGTCTGGGGTTTTTCGTTTTTCTTTTTGTTGCTGCTGTTGTTTTAAAAAAAAGGGGACGATGAAATTTTTGAACTGTTTTACTGCAGAGCTGTTACTCAGAACAGGTTAAGAATACCCAGTCTTGTTCTACCTAGTGAAAATAAAACAATTCATAAAGATTTCCCCAGTGTACTGCACAAGTGTGCCTAACCAGTATGGACAGTATCACATCCTCAGAAAAATTCCTAATGGTTTCCTCCAGCCAGTCTGGAAACCTAAGGTTCTTTAATATTACAGTTTCATTATTCTTATTTTCTATAATTTAACAACATTTCTTATTATATTTAATGGAAAAGTCATGCAATATTGAGCAGTAACTGCTGTTAATTTCCTGCTGTATATAATTTGCATTTTTTGTTGCTAGTGGATAGTAATTAACATGCTCTAATTACCATACTGATTGTCTTCTTTAGCTTATGAGAATATAGTCATCTCAAACCTCGTTGATCTTACAAAAGTACATTTTATTGCCCTCAGTAATTGTATACAGGGACACAGAAGGCTTAGTTTTTTACTGAAAAAATGGAGTGATCTAGCTGTAACAAGCTCCCCATAATGTTTCAATTTGGAACAGAGTAATGTAAGTTTTTAGAGTGCCTATCAAGAGAATAGAGCCCTGATTCTACAGTAGTGCAATGTCATCTTTTTAATAGTAGAATTGTGGTTGTATTAGCATTATCACACAAAAAAATATTTTTTGTGTTCCATTCAGATTTTGTTTATTCTCTGTCTATGAACAGTTAATACAGAAAACACATTCAACTTGGAGTATACTTACAAGCAATAGTGAGTGGTTTTTCTTCTTGCAAGGGTGCTTTTTAGGCAAATAAACATTTATGTGCAGGAAAAATGTTTTGCATAATTAAAAAAAAAATTCTATCTGATTAAACTCCTTAGTAAATTTTATGTCTGTCTACAACTACCTTATAAAAAAGCAATGCAGATAGGAATATATAAGTGAAATCAAGTTTTCTGTTGGAATGTTGTATACAAGAACATTGAGGCTTTTGGGTTTTAATAAAAGAAACACCAACTACAATGAATTTCAGCAGTACATGCAAATAGATTCAATTGTTTTTACAAGATCAAGTCAAAAAAGTGGTGAAATTGAAACGGGTGGTTTTGTATAAGCCTATTCTGCATTTATTTAAGCATAACCATTTAGTCTAGGAGACAGAATTCAGCAGTCTGCATTGTGTCTTAAGATTTCCTGGGAATCAGAATTTCATTTGCAACAGATTCTTGCAGGGAATCAATAACTACTGTGAAGATTTATCACTACTTTGTAAATGTCCTCCATTAATTCTGAAATAAATATTATCTCTCTGAAAGAGAATGCTATATTTGGATTTTTTTTTCTTCTTCTCAAAACTATCCACAGCATTCACAAGTTTTAGAATGCCTGTATGAATCTGCAGGTGAATATGGACAGGGAATGCTAGTGTAGGAATGAGACAAGCTGTGTGGTTTTTTTTTATTTGTTTGTATGGTTAAGTCTGTTTTGTATTATGGATCACTTTTTCTTTGCAGTCTCAGGGTAGCTGTACTCAGAAGTATCTAAAATACTGTTTGTGAATGATACTAAAAACCAATAGCTGTTAACAGAGAAACAAAGTAAAGCAATCCCAACTTCCAAAACAGAAAGTTTCTTTGAGTTTTCTATACTCAAGGTATGAAATAATACAGCTAAGAGAAATGTCCTAGAATGCTCTTATCAGCACAAGAAGCTGAAGTAATTTGTAGCTGAATCAGAGGAAACATATATCATATTGCATCAGTGACAGAAGCTGGATTGACATCACACACATCTAGAAAATATCTTACCATGAGCATGTAAATAGCTGTCCTGTTTTGGTTATTTTAATTTTTTGTAGCATTACATATAGGGGTCAAATATTACTCTATCATATTGCACTGGATTCTATCAAAAGAAATAAAAAGACACAGTACCTGCTAATCTGTCAAATGCACAATGAAGAGTTAACTCAACTTATTTACTGAGAACCTAACCACTTAAATGAATGAAAAGTTCAGGATCAGAGACTTAGCAGAAAAACAGTAGTGTTTGTTAATACTTAGAATTCTAGAAGCAAGGAAAAAACTTTGCTTGATTTATTTTCTTTCCTTTTTTCCCCTTTTTATCTTTTTACTTCCTTTCTCATGTCCTTACAGTCCTGCTTTTGCCTGTAACATTATTGAGGTTAAGGAAGAAACAGTAATTCACTCCATTTAGGCATCTACTCCAGGACTCCATCAAAAGGCTCAATGTAGTCTTTCTAGATTTAATGATTCACAGAAGTATTTAATTTTTTATATTTTCCTTTTGGATTCTAAATACTAATCAGTAAAGCAAAGAGTAAGTACAATATTCTTTGAACAAATAGCATAGAGGTGACATCCAAAAAACATCCCAGATATTAATTCTGAGAAAAATGTGATGTTTGAAATTCTAAGCTGAAAGCAATACATTTTGTCTCTTATTCTAAATCAAAATGTTTAGCTAATAGCTGGCATATCAAAGCAGAAAATCACTCACTCCAAGTGGGTTTATTAGTCAGTGTACTATGTTATCACTCACTGCATTGAGGTTAACATTTTTAAATTATATTACAAAATAAGAATGTACTTGTTAAAATCATAAAATATGCTATTTATTTCTATATGTTGCAAAATATTATTTATTTTAGTTGGGGCAAAGTAGTTTTTAGTTGAGAAAAATTACTATTTGTGTGTATGTTGCAGAGTTTATTCTCAAGAGATGTATGTTTTATTCTTTAATCTTGAGTCAGTTAAAAGTGGCTGGGTGGCCAGTTCCAGAGGGTGTTGGTGAATGGAGTTAAATCCAGGGAAGGCTAGTCAAAGTGATGTCCTCTAGAGCTCAGTATTGAGAACAGGCCTGTTTAATATCTTTATTGATAATCTGTATAAAGGGATTGAGCACACTCAGTCAGTTTGCAGATGAGACTAAATTGGGCAGGAGTGTTGATATGCTGGAAGGCAGGAAGGCTTTAGAGAGGAACCTGGACAGGCTGAATTGATGGGCAAAGGCCCATTTTATGAGGTTTAACAACACCAGGTTCCAGGTCCAGGACTTGGGATCACAACAATGCCTTGCAGGACTACAGGCTGGGGGCAGAGTGGCTGGAAAGTAGCCTGGTGGAAAAGGACCTGGAGGTGCTGGTTAACAGCAGCTGGACATGAGCCAGTGTGTGCCCAGGTGGCCAGGAAGGTCAATGGCATCTTGGCCTCTATCAGCAATAGTGTGGCCAGCAGGACCAGGACAGGGATTGTTTCCCTCTGTACTTTGCACTGGTGAGGCCACACCTCAAATCCCACGTTCAGTTCTGGGGCCCTCTCAATACAGGAAAGACATGGAGGTGCTGGAGTGTGTTCAGAGAAGGGCAATGGAGCTGGCCAGGGGTCTGTAGCACAAGACCTAAGAGCGGCAGCTGAGGAAGCTGGGGTTGTTTAACCTGGAGAAAAGGAGGCTCGGGAGTAAAATTATCACTCTCCAAAACTCCCTGAAAGGAGGGTGTAGAAAGGTGGGGATCAGCCTCTTCTACCAAACAACCAGTGAGAGGTGGGAAGACATAACCTCAAGCTGTGCTAGGGAAGGTTCAGACTGGACATCAGAAGAAATTTCTTCATGGAAAGGGTTGTTAAATGTTGGAATGGACTGTCCAGGGAGGTTGTGGACTCAGCATTCCTGGAAGTGTTCAAGAAATTACTGGAAGTGGCACTTAGTGCCATGGTCTAGTTGACAAAGTGATGAGCAGTCAAAGATTTGACTTGGTGATCCCAGAGGTCTTTTCCAGCCTGTGATGAACATAAATGATTCTGTAACTCTGTAAAACAGCTTTGATTTTAGACGTTCTGGGCCCTCACTACAAGGAGGACATCTGGGACTCTTAGAGCACTCGGCTTTTCCCCTTCATCTTAAACAAACAAAAACAGATAAACACTCCCCCCAAAACCTATTGCCTAAAAATTAGAGTTGAAGATGTTATGGCCATTCAGATTCTTCATTAATGTCTTTAATATTAGTTGTAAGATGTACCTCCCTTGAATTTACATGATTGAAAACTTATCATTTAAGGTGAATCAGTTTAAATTAACTGTACAGTTAATATAGACAATTATATCAGAAATTTAAGTATTCTAGAAATTGACATCATCTCCTAGCTTGTAACTGGTTTGGGTTTTTTAAGGTAATTAAGGAAATTTCCAGTTACTTCATAATTTATTTTTAAGTCATTGCTCATCATGCTTTATTCACTAGGTAACATCAGTAACTTTGTGTCTCAGTTCTTCCACCTCTGAATTCCATCACCATCCTAGAAAATTAATTACTGAGTACTGAATAGCTAATAATCAGTGTAGTCAATGATAGCTGTAGGAACTGAGGTAGAAGGCCTGGACTAACTTCCTGCATGCTCATCCTGATTCCAGTAGAGGATAGAAGTTTTCCATAGGTCTCAAGAACTATAAATGCATACAATTATTTCTCATGTGAATAGAGAAAAGCACCAATTTCTCTTTTATTATCTGTCAGGGTCCAGGGAGAGCAATATGGAGCAGAAGTTCCTGTGTTAGTAGGTCAGAGGCCCTGAATTAGCTGCATAGGCTGTCCTTCATTGTCTACTGCCTTGTGACCTACTTAGTGACTTGTCAAGGACTAATTTAATTACATAAACTTAGCCAGCTATCAGTTACATCCAATGTCTCTAACTTCTATTGCCCTCCAAATGTTTTGCCAATAATACTATAATTGCTATTTCTAGTCTATAAAGAAAATTACAGCATACTGGATTTTGTATAAAAAAAATCTGTCTCAATAGCATAGGATGTTCTACAGTTAATATCTTTTAAGATTATGAAACAGGTCCCTGGTATGGACTATGGGCCAAATTAATTTCCTAGAGGACTACAGATTAAACATAAATCATGGCTTCAGATGTGAAAGGTCATGTTATTCAACCACAAATCTACAGTTCAAAATGTGACTTTGTGACTTCTATCACTTCCTTCTTCTCTGAATTATTCATCAAGTTAATATTTTACTATCATGAGTTTTCAAACCCTTTAAATTTAGAAAACAAAGTTTGTGGGCTTATGTTAATAAAGCAATTTCAAAGAGTAATAAAATAAACCTAGCATACCCAGAGCACAAAAGAGAATAAAATATTATTTTTTAGGTTTAGTACAAATTCTCTCAATCCAAATATTTTTGGAAGTTAATAAAACTTCAGAATTATTTGCACGGATTTCACAGAATCACAGAATAAATGATGTTCAAGGAACATAAGGAGATGTGCAACCACCTGCTGAAGCAAGGCCAGCTGGAGCCAAGTTGCTCAGGGCTGAGCACAGTCAAGTTCTAAATTTCTTCAGGGATTCAAATGTCATGAGCACTCTGGACAAGACAAACTGTTCTACCATTTCAGCACCTTCACTTAAAAAAAAAAAAACCCAACAAAATAAAAAGCCAAAGCAAACCAAGAAATCATTTCCCACACAGGAAACATGTTCAAGAGACATCTGGATCTGGCACTGGGTGATGTGGTTTAGTAGTTATGTGATCACAGTAGCAGTGCCACGTTGACAGTTGGAATGGATGATCTTAATGGGTCTTTTCCAACCTTGATGATTCTATGAAATTGATTTCCCATAGGAAATCCTATTCATAGCCTGGAGAAAAGGAGGCCCAAGGGGCAATGGCCAAAATCTGTGTTAGGAAAAGTTAAGTTTGGACATCAGGAACACTTTCTTCACTGAAAGAGTGGTTAAACATTTTCAGGGCTGCCTAGGGAAGTGGTAAAGTTGCCATCCCTGAAAATGTTCAAGAAATGACTGGAGGGAGCTCTTCATGCCATTGTCTAGTTGACAAGGTGGTGTTTAGTCAAAGGTTAGTTTTAATGATCTCGGAGCTCTTTTCTAACTTTTATGAATCTATAATTCTGTATTTCAGACTTTGCCCATTGCTTCTTGCTCTCTATGAAGAGTCTGGCATCACATTGTATACTTCACATGTATACATGTGTGCTGGTTTGAAAGCAAAACCAGTGAGGCTCTAAGTCAGAAATACAATTTAATAGAGAAGAAACAAATAACAACAACGATAAGCAAGAGTAAAATAAAATAAATACAGTAGTACAAAGAACCACTGACAGAGTTAGAACGCAAACCTGACACCCTGTTGGTCAGGGTGTTGGGAGCAGTCCAAAAGTCCTCCTGGGGTGTCAGATGTGGCTCCGTTGGAGTAGAGATGCTCCTGAGGCAAAAAGGTCCAGTCTGGTGGTCCCGTAGAAAACAGGCTGCCTATGGCATCTGTCCGGTCTGCTTTATCTGGTGGAAAGGCTTTGGCTCCTCCCACGGGGTGGAGCCTCTCACAATAGAATGATGTAGTGTTATCAGTCATGTGAGACGCCTTAAATGGCCCATTCACGGGTGATGTCCCTTGGAGGAGGGATGGGTGTTGGAAGAGTTGAGCAGCCACTGCCTTATCTGGTGTTATCAGTTGTCTCATTAACAGAAGGCATCTGCACTCTCCTCCACTAGAGTTACAATAACAGTATCTCCTAGCTGGGTTCAACAGATGGAAATAGAATACACATTTGGGTTATATTTTACAACCCAAGACAACATGTGACATTTCATGTCAGGTATTTGCATATATTGATTTAAATGGCACATACATACATACATACATATATATAGATATATACTAAGGTATATATTTTTATAATATTAACAAAAATAGTTTGTTTTGTGCCTGTGGACTGTTTTAAAATTTTATTTCCTACAAGTTACTGGAGAAAGTTTGAGTATTTCTAATATTAATTAACTTTATAGAATAGCAAGACAAAATACAGTAGAGATGCACAGATTAAATAGAATAATTTGAGGCTTTTTTTTTTTGCTTGCTGGACTTGATCATCCTAAAAGTCTTTTCTAATCAGAATGGTTCTATGATTCTGTGATTATTCTTCCTAAATAATGTGTTTCCATAAGAAGCTGAGGGGAAAAATAATTATGTTTTCAAAATTGCTACTATAGATTAAACAGAACAAATAGAAATGGTTGCTTTGAATATAAAACTATTTCTTCCAAGTAAGAATACAATGATGCAATCATTCATGATTTTAAACCTCTATTAAGCTGAAGGACAATCATGTTAATAGGTATTACAACAGAACTGTACCAATGTAGGTAATTAAGAAAGAAGCTTTTTGGAAAAAATGAAAACGTAAGTAAGTAAACTTAAGTCAGTATGTCCAACATAAGACACACCCAGAGTTTTTGAAAGTATAGATAGTTAACTCACTCTAAAAATTTCCATTGTTTAAAAAAAAAAAAAAAAAAAAAAAACCACTTAACATATATATCCAGCGCTATTACTGCTGCTGTAGAAGATTCTAAGTGACCTTCCAACAATGATGGAACCAATGTCCAGTTACTACTGATGACCATAAGATGAAAATTTCACCTCTAACTCTTCTAACTACTAAATGAATTATAAATAGTACTCCTATTAAGTGAGCAATCCAATATTCAATTAACAGTTAATGATGCATAGGGAAATTTTTTCAAACACTTTAAAATGGGCTTGAAATGATTTTCAAATTTAAAATGAGACTTCAGGATACTGAATTGTGACTAATGCCTAGTGATAATACTTTTATACTTTTTCATCATGTACTCTATTATACACAAAATGAACTCTGGAAAGAATCAGTTACATAAATCTTTGGATCAACCCAGATTCCCCATATATATTAAAATAAAGAAGTGCTCCAAGTGTTTTGATCTCTTATGGAGTTTTCTAGTATCTCAGAATCACAAGTCATTTAACAATTTTTATTGCATTTTTTTCCTAATTAATTCCATTCCTGAAACCTACTTTGATTATTTAAAAATCATTTATTTTGATGACTATGGGGTATTGATTTTAGGTGAAAAATCAGAGAGAAATCATAAAATTATAAGAAAGGAGGTTAAAAGGTCATTTGTTCCCTTCCTAATCCATGTCTTAATCTAATAAATCTCATTTCTGAGACATATTATCTAGGATTTTGCAAAGTAGTCAGCAATGGACACTTCTTTAAAAACATTTCAATGTTTCACTATTATGAGGATTACACAAAATCCATTGAGTGTTTTTATAAAGCTTTTTTTTTTCTAATTTCTTACTGAAGTTAAATCTGATAAAAATTAAACCCATTATTCTTCATCTTCCTTATTACAAACATAACCTTTTTTATAGTACATTTTGCATATTTGAACACTTCAGTGTGTCTTCTCCCAGGCTTCTTTTCCATAAACTAGGTTACTATTTTCTTCTGGTTCTTTTATTATTCTTGATATTCTTAGGCCATATCTGTCTAGTTTGCATATTCCATTATATTTATGCCCAGTTTTTCCACTAGAGGATTCAGTTTAGATATTGCTAGTACTAGCAACAGCGGAAAAGTTAATTAACCTAATATGGAAGATATATTCTTGTTCATTCATACTGACATTGTGACTGTCTTTTTTCAGAATGTGACAATATTGTCCAAATTTATCTTAGGATCTCAAGTAATAACCCTAAGAATCTTCTTGACAGAACTTTTGTCTAGTTGTTTGCCTTTTCTTATAAATTTTATAAAGAATTTTTAATGTTTTAATCATATTGATTTGGGTTTTTACACACCATCCTATAGTTCCTGGGCACTATTTTAATTTTTAATCCTACCACTTATTGGCACATTTAGCAATAATATTTTCTATGTGATCATAAAAGTTCTATGAAATATTCATTAGTCTTATAGCCAGGACACACCTTAAAAGATTTCCTGCGAGATAATATGAAAAGTTCACTTTCATCCCTCTATTTCTTCTTCTGCATGTATACTTCAGTATCATAGATCTCGTTCATGACTTTTTCCCTTACATTATGGCTCAGCAAGGCTGCAGATAGCACAAAGCGGACCATTGCAGTTGATGCAATGGAAGGAAGGGATGCCATTCAGAGAGACATGGGCAAGATTGAGAAGTGATCACAAGAGGACCTCATGAAGGTTGTCTAAGAGCAAGGTTCTGCACCTGGGACCAGCCAGTCCCAGACTTCAGTAGGAGATGAGCTCTTTGGGAAGGATTTGCTGGTTATGGTGAATGGAAAGTTCAAGATGAGCAACAGAAGTGCTTGAAGAACAGGAAAATGTAGACATCTTAGAATGCGTCCAGAGGAGGTCACAAAAGTGATCTGAGGGCTAGAGCACCTCCCTTATGAAGACAGGCTGAGAGAGCTTAAATTGTTCAGCATGAAGAAGACTCTACTCTGTGGAAACCTTACTGTACCTTTCCAATATTTAAAGGGGGCTTCTAAAAAAGAGAAAGAAAGACTTTTCACCGGGGCAGATAATGATAGGACAAGAGGGAATGGCTTTAAGCTAAAAGAGGAGAGCTGTATATTAGATGTTAGGAAACAATTCTTTACTGTGGGGATGGTGAGGCACTGGAACAGGAAACCCAGAGAAGTGGATGCCTTGTTCCTGGAAGAGTTCAAGGACAGGTTGGAGGAGGCTCTGAGCAACATGACCTAGGGGAAAGTGCCCCTGCCTATGGCAGGGTGATTGGAACTAGAAGATCCTATGATCTCAGCTATGAAGCATCTTATCCTTTCCCCTACCATTCCTCCATCAGCTGTAATATGTGAATTTTAAGTCTAATTTTAGACTGAAAATGGCTCAACAGCACATGTGTTTCTGCAGGTAGTAAAAATTATAGAAAAATTTCAGTCACAGTACAAATGATTAGTACAAATTAATACATACCAATATATGGTTTTAACAAGTATTAACACCTTATAAGTTGAAGAAAAAGTCATCTATATTAGAAAATAGGTCTATCCCTGAGCATAATTTATGATTGTCCAATTAGGCTATAGATTAAGGATAATTGCTATAGAAGATCTTTAACATTCTGAACCTATTAATTTAATGTTTAATATTTAATGAAATTGTCAGCAATTTTAGGTTAAAAATGTAGGATCATTTAAGAGCATGTGAGTCATCCCTACCCTGCTACTCATTTGGTATATAAATATTCCTTTCCCTTCATCAGCAAGTCTGCAATTTTCTTTTTAAATTTTACCTACCATACTGTCATGAAATTCTTAGTTAGGAAAAAATCAAGTTAAAATCAGTGAAATAAGTATCAGCAGGAAAAAATGCACAGTATTTATTCCTAAAACTTCTGAGTTCCTTATCAAAGGGTAAAAGTTTTTACAACCTTGTTATAATGATTAATTTGGCAGAACACTTTAAATGGTAAATCCAGGACTGGGAATTAATTTTTAAAAACTGTTTTGGGAATATCACTGTATGTTAAAAACTTTTCATTTCCTTTAAAAAGTAAATGAATGCATCTGTGCCCAATAACATGATGGACTTTGGTTTATATATTCTAAAAAGGGAAAATATGCAACCTTTGGTATTGTATGGCAAAGACCTATGCAATTTGTTGATACACACCCCATAATCCTGATCCATGGCCCCTGCTCTGGAGTCAGCAATGAGTTTAGAAGCAGTTCTGGATTACTTTCAGAAACATATTCAAATTATTTGTTTCATGCTAGGATACAATGAGGGCAGGATTCTTTGCTTTCCTTTCTCATGTCCATTGTGTTCTGACAATATAGCATACAATGTAATTTGTCTATGGTTGTTAGACCTAAGGTGCCAATACCCTCTATCACCAGATTTCCCTGTTTCTGTTCTTCAGATATTCCGTATTTTATGCATATCACAGGTTTAATCAGAAAAGCTGTATGGAGAACAGTTCACACTCAGCTATCACTTATGGCCTTTTGTGCATAGCAATTGTTGTGGGGAAATATTTCATAAAAATGTGAAATTATTGTGGTAGTGTTTCCTCTCAAAACATTGCCCCGAGCCACATGTTTTCCCACATTGCATAAGACCAGAGCAGTGAAGCTGCACAGTGTCTGAAACCGGACATATAAAAGCACGTTGATCTAAAAAGCAGAAGACAGTAGTTAGCTCACATTAGTTGGAAATTTAAACTAACTTCTATTTCCAAAATATCAAAACACACAAATAATTGCCTATGCTGATGTAAATACTAGACCTGAGGTTTTCATCTAAAGTTGGACAGTGACGACATAAAAAGGAAACCAATCAGCCACTCTTTGTAGAGGCAATTAGTGAAAGAGTAACAAAACTCCAGGTGTAAGTGAGAGATGTTCTATTCATGGGTGTATTCTCACCCTTCTACAATAGCAAGTTTCTCCAACTACTGTCTTGGCAGAGAGACCCAGGACAAAATTATTCGTTCAGCTTTGGAAAGTGTATTCATGTCTCACTATTTAATTTCATTGAACCCAGTAATTCTGAGTTCACAGTGATCTCCCCTGGGCAGCTAGGAAGGAAGTGAAAGAACAGGAAGCAAACGACGTTCTTGACATCTCCCTGTAGCTTGGCATGCCAGGTGACTCCGTGCTGCATTTTGCTCTAGCAAGTTGAAGAAAGCACCCAGCAAGCCATCACACCTCATTTGAGGGGCTGGGGAGTTCACCTTGCCTCTGTTTCCTGAGCTGTTAAGAGAGGGCAGTACATGGGAAGAATGGTATTTAGCCACAAAGGGATGAAGATAATAGAAATTAATCCAAAAATTTGTGTTTGTCTGTCTTATGACAGGCTTTGAGTTAGTCTTCTGTTCAAGTTGATGGACGACTAAAATGGTTACTGAAAAGTCAGATTTTTAGAACAGAATTTCTTAGGTTTCCCCTAAAATGCCACAGACTTGAATAGGTAACTTATTTTTACAAACCTGGAAACACTGAGTGATTTGTCAACTGCTTTGAAAATCTTGTCTCTGAAGTTCTGTACAATGCAGTCCTTGTTCTTTGTGTGAGTAAACTGAGGATCTGATACCACAGAACTACATTTGCAGAAGTTGTAACCATGGACATTCATGGAATGTGGCTTATTTCCTAGCAGCCAATGGCAGACAGTGAAATAGGTCATATAGGTCTGTCTAATGATTGCCATCTGCATAATCAGCAATCTATTAAGATTAATGAGGCTCTTATATGATATTCTGTACTTCATCTAGCACCCATTAAAATAATATTAATCAGAAAGGTCTAGATATCTTCTTTCATATTTCAATATACGAAGTTCAATCCTTACCTATTTAACTAATAAATTAAATAATTATAATGATATGCAGATCTGGGAATTTGTTTTGATCATAGATTTTTCTGGGCTGAAAAAAGAATAGCATAAAGAGAAATTCAATTTTGAAAAAGCAATCCTAATTCCCATTACATATGCTAAAATTTTCTGTCCAATATTTCTGAATATGACCCTACACATTTTACATTCCTTTTTACTATATAAAGTTGTTACATTATGTGTCTGTGGATTGTATCCACTGTAAGAAATCCTTTTACTTTACATAAAACAGAATACCTTCTTACTCTATTAATTTTATTTTTGTGCAATTTCCAAAGAAAGCTTTGAACTGTAAGTGTAAAGTACTAACTTCCCTGCCATCATAGGAGTTTTTCTCCACTTTGCTTCTACTCTGACACTTTTCTGTCTTAGTAAGCCTTCAAGCAGGGAGGCTTTTTTAGACAGGAGCATTTCTTTCATGCTGTTGCTCACTCTTCAAATCTTTTCCAAGAATGCCTTCTGCATACATCCTAAAGAAGTGCCCATCCTCTCCCAAATTCTCATCCTCCCCAAGACTTTCCTACTCTCCTCATTCAAAAAAGGCATTTTTCCTAATTAGAAGTTTGCCCCCTGAATCATAGAATAGTGTATTTATTTAGGTTGAAAAAGGTCTTTAAGATCATCAAGTCCAAACATAAATGAGTATTCCTGGACTCTGAGCCAATGAAATATTGACGGGTCTTTGTAATTTTATTTCAATGGACATCTTTATAATTGTAATAATTTTTTAGACCAAAATCCTGCCTAAGTTCAGTATTATTTGAGAAAAAATAAACAGAGTAAAATTATTTACTTCCATTCCTTGGACTCCTTTACCCATTTTTTTCACCTGTACTGGTCTGCTACTATAAAACATATTTCAGGAAGCAACATCATAATTTTCTTTTTTATGTGTGTAGGGTTTGTGATCTTGGACGTTGATTTTCTTTAAGATAAGATTCAGTACACGAATTGCAGAGCTTGCACATTTTATATTTTACACTCATACCTATCACTGACACAAACCATAATTCAAATGCATAGTCAAGTCCGTCCATAAACAATAAATAAAGGATATTGAACATAAAGACACTACAGTGACCACATACCTTTTAGACTAAAGAAAAGAAAATTAAATCATAAAAAATGTAGAAAACCTGATTAGGATATCTAGTGGGGTCATTCTGTACTTACAGAAAAGCAAGTGACACAATTTGTTTAGTGATATTTTATATTCAATGAAGCTATCTTCAAAAGCTTAACCCAGGTCCCTAAAATATCCTCTGCTATTTTTAGCTTTTATTCATCTTGCTGATAAGCTTTAAGCTTCTCTAGCATAAATTAAGCTGTTCTTTACTTTGTAGGTCACCTGACTTTGAATGGCACAATATGCTTCCAGTCCAACAATTTCAGTTAAGCTGGATAAAGAAAATACTGAGTATTATAGTTTCAGGGAATTTGTGGGTCATATGTAAAGAGTGAAATTCTATCCTGAAATATTTTTCCAGGAGAAGTTGTATAACTGGAACAGAGGCGGCAAATATTGATCTTAAGGGTCATCTTTAAGACACATCTCTCTCCTAATCTCCAACACTGATTTAACTTAGGCAGCCTGGGAAATGGCTCTCAGTTACATTTCTAATATTTCTGCATACTCTATGTGTTCTTGAGTGTAAAAGCCAAACTATCTACAGCATTCTACATATATCCCCATGTGTCTTTGACATATTTCTTTTGCTGCTTAGTCATTGTTGTTGTCTCTATGCCAGGTTAAGCAGAGCATTAATGTAATACAATAGCCTGCATAGCCAATCCCAGAGTAATTATCTTATATTTTTCAGCCCATTTGTACCAGCATATGACATGGTAGTGATGGACCACTAACTATATTACTCTGATGTTGCTTGTCCACTAAGTGCACGTCTGTGAAACATAGTGAAAAATCTGCTGGAATTGAAAATACTATTCAGAATGGTGTAATGGTACACCAGGATGTGTAAGATGGCAATAATAGATGACACAAGAAAAACGCTTAATAGATTTATCTTTCTTTATCTTCATTTGATCAGTGAATCCCAGTTTTGAATTTCTAAGAGAATTCTATATACCATACGTCTTTAGCACCTGAGTTTCTTTTGTGGTAAGGTTAAAAATGGATGTAAAAGATCTTTAAAGTTATTCAGCAAGTGAGTGATATCAAACTTTAGAAATTGCACCAACATTCTCTTTAACAATAAACCTACATAAGGGGAAATAAAAATAATATCTATTAAACCACTTAAAATTTATCAAAATTTATTTTTTTCTCAGAGAATATATTTTCTATCTTTTCTTTTTCTCCATTAAGGGGGAGATGGGGTGAGCTGCATTTTTGTTATTTTTTATTTTAAAATTCCAAATGAAGGTCAGAACTTTGCTGAAAGCTATTGTGGTTCAATGGTAGAAAATGTGCAAAAAGTTCTTAAGGTTTTCAATACCTTCCAAAAGAGGTCTTGCTCAGAATATTAGCAGAGTTACCGCATGACTTTGCCTTCACCTAATTTGGGAGACTTGTTCTTGACCTCTTCTGTTGAATATTTCTTTCAGGCTGCTCAACAACAAAAAAATACCAATAAACTGAAGGAAGTCTGTTGAAGGACAACCAGAATGTACAGGATCAGAGGCACTTGCCTTGTGGGGAGAACCTGTGGAAAATACAGCTCTGGGAGGACCTGACAGGAGCTCCTCATGCTTACAGGCAGGGTGTTGAAGAGGTGGACCAAAGTGTTCATGGCAGTGCCTGGATTTTTCTAGCATGCCATGAACCTGAGTGGGATATTTAGTACAATACAGCATGTGAAGCTGGCATATAGAGTAAAGTCAGTATGAGTAAAGGTGTTTTTAATGAAAATATCAAGAAAATAACAATATCTTCTGAAATGTTAATTTGAAAACCTATTGTTAAATTTCTTGGCCAAGTCGAAGTTGTAGTTACTACTGCAAACACATGGTAAGACCTATATATATATAAATATGATCAGATGATTAATGTTCCAAAAACATGCCGCTATTTTCATGCCTGTTCATTCTGATCAGAGATATATCATTTTCTCACAAGGACTAGTTACCATTTAGCTTCCTGAATGATTTTCTTCCTTGTTTTGCTTTTTTTTGTTCTTTCCCTAATTTATTTTATTTTAGCTAGTGTCATAGAATCAATACTCAGCTCTATTAGGTAAATGAATTAAGTTAAATAGGTTTGGGTGAAAATTATTTAGACAGAACCAGCTACTAGCTTATTCAAACTCAGATGTTACTAGTCTGGAAAAAGAAGTCAGATACAAAATTTTTCCAGATGTCCTTCATTATATGTGAATATTATCTACATTAGGTAAAAGAGATGCTGAAGTAGGTGTCATGTAAAACCTCTGTGACACAAAGTCTAGCAAGCAGTCAGATATTCTAACAGGTGCCATGAAAGGATTGATAATTTTAAGTTTTATGACCTTGACAAAAGAAAAAACCAAGAAAAACTAAAATCAACATCACAACCTTATGCTTTTCTTTTTCCATTAAGAAAGAGGTGAAGGAGTACAATCTGAGAAATTCAGTCTTTTCAACTTTTCTGTTTACTGTGGACTGTTTCCTACAGATGCTTCTGAAGAGACATTTTCTCACCACATTATTGTATATTGTATGGGGAAAATTATAATTAGCTACTTAACATCCTTGGCAGATGTATATGAAAACATTTAAAATGACTATATAAAATTTTCAGCATTAAAACCATAGTCTGTCTCCAATATGATTTGTTTCATTTTTCTGTTTAATGAAGTGTAAAACACTGATAAATTGTGGAATTCTTTGTAAAGATTTGCATATTATTTGTATAATACGGTTGGTGAACTAACTGTGTTTCTAAAAGCAAATGAGTTGATGGGATGGAAATGTAATTTGCAGCTTAAAGATCAAAAAGCAAAGCAATAACATGACACTATTGATACTTAATTAAATTAGAGTGCATTTTACTTAAAGTGGCAGCTTCAGTGCTTCAGCATCTGTAACCCACTTAGCAAGCTCAGTGCAATGGACATATACTGAGGCACTTAAAAAATGGAGATGGCAAGCTCATTTCCACAGGGAATTACGGGTGCATGCACAGAGCTCCACTGCCATTAACAGAGTCCAGCACTCAAAAGCAGAAACACAGACAAGTGGCAAAGTCACTTAAAGGATTGTGACTTGGCTGCTTCAAATTGATCACTATTTTAACAGAGATAAATACAGCACATGAGGAAGAAAGCACATCATCCAGACTTTGGGAGACAAATTGTGAGGGTGAAGTATGACTAGCATTATAGGAAATAAAAAGTGAACTGGTGAAACTGCATAAATTATAGATTATTTAAATGAACAGTTGTTTCCTCGTGTACTTTCACATACTATGAAACTTATGATTGTCTCATGTAAGCTTACAGCTTTGATTAGCAACATACAAGAGAAGCAATTTAGGGTTTGTTACTAAAAGGGTCCCCACTCAGTGCAACAAAATAAATTTAATGTAGGAGATTATATTCTTTTCTCCATGTCCTAGAGATGGAACTGGAACTACTGAAAATCCCTAGCATAAAGTGAAAATAAGTTGGAAATTTGTATTAAAATGAAACTTCTCATTGATATGAAGAATTCTTGACAGCTGAAACAACAGAAAGATGCTTATTGCAGCCATCAGGGAAGAGAAGAATGAGCAATGAATATGAAAACAGGAAGACAAAGTGGGTTCCTTGAAAGCAGTTAAGTCACACAGCATGTAGAAGAACATAGAGAGTATGTAACAAGCTAGTATTCATTTCTCAGATGAATGAGAATTTTATTTATAACAACTGCAACAAAATTCTTCCAGTTATCCTAGATATCTAATTTAATAAATAAGCTATTTTGAAAAAAAAAAAAAAAANCTAAGCATCATGGAAGGTGTATTAGTAGGAATTTTCTAAAACTGAGTAATCATTCTGGCAAGATGATAGCAACCCGACTTTATTGTGAACAGACCAGTAACTTTCTAAATAAACATTTTTTGCTGTAACTGCACTTTTATGACTTTTACTGCCTTTTTTTTTGAGTTTCTGGAAAAATAAAGCTCCTGATCCCATGTATAGGCCTCGATGTTTCAGTGCTTTTAAAGCCTGCTGAAAGTTTAACTGCTGTGAGTGGTTATAATGCTAATTTTTTGGGGTAATGTTTCAGCTTGCCTGTTAAGGAGAATAACTTTAATGCATGGGATAATGTTTCCAGTGATGGCCTGCACACTATGTCTGTGATGCAGTGTTCAAGACGCAAGTCTTTGAGAGTGGCTGCTGAAAATCATGCAGTCTCTCAAGCATATAACTAAATATGAGGAGGCCATTTCCTTTTAGAGCTCTTCCTTCCCCAGAAATTGTTATGGCAACATACACTGTGTTAATGCTACTTAGCCATCGCATACCCACTATCTGCACTCTCAAGGGTGAATTAGAATCAAATGTATTTAAATTAAAGACAGAAACATTATCAATTTAGAAATGCATTTTCTCCTAGGCTTTATTAAAGAAAGATGCAAAGATACTCCTTATGCCTTTAAAAATGCTGTTAGTATTAACAACATGACTAGATAAAAGTGTCATACAAATGTAATGACAGTCTCATTTCCAATTTATAGAACAAACAAGCTTAGTTACTAAGGACAAAATATATGGCCCAGAGGAAAGCTGTTTGGAAATGGTACAGTAATTTAATAATTGTAAAAACACTGAACGTTGATTCCTTGAGAGTTCATGCTTTCTGTGTTGCTGCACAGATGATAGCAACAGATTCCTTCATTCACAGCCAGTAAATGAAAAGGCCCATCTATCAGCCCATGTGTATTTAACTCTGAGCTTTATCCCAATTTGTCCTTTTCTCTGTTGCTGTCTAGACTGATCCTTCATAACAGAGGAATATGCTACTGTGGCTTCAGTCCAAATGATTACAGAATGTCTTTTAACCTCTGTACTTTGACCAAAATTTATAAAATAACATGAATAAAATTGAAACTGCTTTAATGCAGCCTATCATTATTTTCTTCTGTGAGACAAAGAATTCACTCAAAGGCTTCTTTGGAGTCATACTGTCTGTTCCAATACACTCCCTATACTTACCAAAAACCATTTTCTGCTCTATGCCACAGGAACACCATGTGAGTAGAAATAATGTGTCCATTTTATCAGTAGAAAATCATTAATATTTTGTCATAGTTTTTTAATATTTTGCATTTCATCTATTTTCAAACTTTATATTGTATACTTTTTAATGACATGGAGTATATGTGTTATATTTCATTTAGTCTTTAAGTTTCTGTGGTGAAAAATGCTTGTTTTTTTTGAGAGATGAAGAAAATTATTTGTCACAGAACATGCAGAAACAAAATAGCAGTGATAATAGTATTCAAATATCAACAATCTGAATACTTACACTAAATAAGACAAAAAATTACATTTCTATTTCTTTTCTTTTTTCATTTGCTGAAGAAAAAGGAGACCATCTGCTGAAGAAGTGATGGCAAAGTGACATTAGGAACTTCCTGAAGTATAGCAACATTAGATCATTGTGAGAAATGACCCTCACAGATGAGATTTTGAAAGGTTTATTAAACAACAAAAAGTAATTAACAATTAGAGACCTCAATGGGCAATCTGCCCAAAACACAAAGCAAAGGATGACAGTGCTGGGTGCTTCACTGGAGACAGTCACAGCCAGAGGCACGCTTCCTGACTGGGGAGGTTCCATTTTATGGCTCAAAGTTTGGAGAGATCCCTCCCCCAGCCCCACCTTCTGGAGGTATCACTATTGCCTCGTTAATATCCAGGGTCTTCTCACTGGCTGGTTGGTTGGCTCAATGTCATCCGGGGATCTTCTTGCTGGATTGTCAATTGCCCAAGTGTTCCATCTCCTTATGATAATGAGGTTTACACCCACTTCTAGAAGCTTCTGACCCCAACTCATTACGTATAATAACTATTTTGAATCAATTTACAGTTTTATTAATATTAATGATCAGTTTAGCAACCCATTAACAATTAACCCACTTTTAACTATACAAAAGCCAACATTTACAACCCTCTTCCCACTTATAACAAGTGTCAATCTGCTCTATGCTAGTGTGCAGGACACATTTCACGTAAGCTTACCTTAGTTTTATCTTAAAGTCCATTCACTTTACACTCAGTTCCTGCTGTCTCCTAACCACTCCTGTATCCTTCTTGTCCCTCTTAGAATTAAAAGAACCCGTAGCAGCAAGGCTGGAAGGAGACAGATTAAATAGGACTAAGAAGTAAATGGACATCAGCAGTCTTTTGAGAAAGCAAGTCCTAACTGATAAAAGTAGAGTTATAATTATGGAATGATCTGAATAAACATCATACACCTAAGTACCTATTTATGCCTTGCTTTATTCAGAGAATTTGCATTTTGCTCTGAGTCTCTTCAGTGTATTTCCAATTTCTGTGAATATTTTTGTTTAGCAAATAACATTCATAACATTCATAACATTCATAAGCTTAGAATTATATAAATGAAATCACTAATATGATGAAAATAATTTCCATATGAATAAATCTTTTTGATTATGAGACTAAATAAAGAATGAATATTACTTATCTACATGAAAGATTATACCTATTTCTCCTTTTTCTTTAACAGATTAAAATTTTTCATTTGATTTCAGAAGCTCTATCTCTTCATACGACTGCTTCAGGAGCTGCTAATGGCCTATGGAGCATTTTTTTGCAGAACATTAGCACTATCCATTGACCTCTTCATTAGCAGACATGAAGTTATTTTGAATTCCAGTTCCTGCTGGGAAGTTGTCCGCATTACAATGTTCATGTCTGTGGCAGTCTTATCAGCCAGATCAGATAATAAATGGGCCATAAAATACACAGGCATATCATAAATGTATCTTTTTTAGAAAAAGAGAAATAAAAAGGAGCAGCCAAGGCACTTTCAAGACTAGTAAACGTGAAGATATGAAGATTTGCCCATCCTGTAGTATTCCAAATCCTTTACTACACGTAAACATTTTGGGAATATTTCTACTTGTAAAAATTTTTACCAACAATAATAAATACAGGTTCTTGGCAATTACTTAAATAAAAGCTTTCTATTTAAAACTAAGAAAATCACCTGGCCTCAATAATTTCTATTTAAAAAAATTTTAATGGCTTTGTATTGGGTTTGCATGACCTGGTTTTTGGTAGCACGGGGGCCACAGGGGTGGCTTCCGTGAGAAGCTGCTGGAAGCTTCCCCCATGTCCAGCAGAGCCAATGGCTGATGGATCCAAAGATGGATGTGCCACTGGGCAAGGCTGGGCCAATCAGAAATGGTGGTAACACCTCTGCGATACCAGATTTAAGAAGAAATCAAACCAAAGGTTGTGGTGTGGTTTTAATGCCAGTCAGACAAGAGTGGGCTGAGAACATGTGAGAGGAACAACTCTGCAGACACCAAGGTCAGTGGAGAAGGAGGGGCAGGAGGTGCTCCGGGCGCCGGAGCCGAGATTCCTCTGCAGGCCCTGATGAGACCATGGTGAAGCAGCTGTGCCCCTGCAGCCCCTGGGGATCCCCGGGGGATGCAGAGATCCACCCGCAGCCCCTGGGGATCCCCGGGGGATGCAGAGATCCACCCGCAGGCCCTGGGGATCCCCGGGGGATGCAGAGATCCACCCGCAGGCCCTGGGGGAGGTGCCCGTGCTGGAGCAGGTGGATGCCTGGAGAAGGAGGCTGTGATCCTGTGGGAGACCCGGTGGAGAGAGTCCTGCTCCCAGGCCAGAGCAGTCTGTCCTTGGAGGACTGCACCCTGTGGAAAGAGAGATCCATGCCACAGCAGTTTAAGAGGTAGTGTTGCCTGTGGGATGGACACATGTAGCAGCAGTTTTGGGGGGACTGTTGCCCATGAGATGGAGCCACATTGGAGAAGTTCATGGACAACTCTATGCCATGGGAGGGACCCCACAGTGCAGCAGGGGAGGGACTCGTCTCCCTGAGCAGCAGGAAAAGCCTTGGATGATGAACTGACCAAAACCCCCATTCCCTGCCTCTTTGTGCCACTGGGATGGAGGGAGTGGTGGGGGGAAGATGTTTTTAAGGGCTTATTTTACATCTCATTATCCTGCTTTGATTTTGTGAGTAATAAATTCACATTATATCATATTATATCTGTGAGCCTGTTTTGCCCTTGATGGTATTTAGTGAGCGATCTCTCCCAGTCCTTATTTCAACTCATGCACCATTTGTTAATTTTTTTCTCCTCTGCTCAGCTGCAGAGGGGAGTGAAGGAGTGGTTTTTGTGGGTGCCTGGCATCTGGCCAGCATCACCCCACAACAGTATTTCATAAAAGTATGATTTTAGACTGAAACATCTTGCCATGCTGAGACTTTAGTCAAATGTTGTGGTCAGTGTGTTTAAGAAATATTTTATCCCTTAATTTTTACTTTGTTATTAATATTCTTAGGAATATTTTTCTGTGGGTTTGTTTTTTATTGAGGTCAACATTACCCGTTTCTGGAGCTTTTTGGGGTTTTTTTTACAAAATATTTATCAGATACCATTTTAGAAAAGAGCATTGATATTCCCCTTTATAATTTATAAAAATGTATCGGTCTTTCAAACATGACAGAGATATAACCATTAAAACCAAAAAGAGAAAGTTAGGATTTTTTTATGAGTTTAATTACTTTGTACAAGGCTAATTACTTCCAAATAAAGAAAATTTCACATAACACTTCATGATTAGTGAAGCACAAAAGTTGTAGTTATTGTTAAAAAGCATTGTCACACCTTGGAAGCAGAGAAACAATAGTAATAATGTTCAATTTTTGAAGGTCTACAAGAAAAATATCCTGCAGTTTATGCTTTGCATGCCTACACAAGACCCAGCTGATACTCAGAATGAGAAGAAAGAAGCATTTTGGCCTAGAATGCTAGTAGTTAACTAAATATTTTTGACATAAGCTCGAAGATAAATACAGCTGTGAAGTAGTAAAATTCTTTTACTGAACACATCAGAATGGCAGCTTTGCTTATCATTTCTTGCATGATCTCCAATCTTGGTTTCTGAAAGAAAAATACAATGGAACAATCCTTGTCAGTATCTGAATATAGTAAGGATTTTAAGGCTTCCAAGAAAACTTCCAAGGACATCAGTTTTCAATTTCTAGGGTGTAAAAGTTGTGATAAAAGGATATGAATGGCTCACACTTTTTGAAAAAAATGGCTTTATTTCCTCAGAGTCTGAAATGACAGCTGTACAAATGGGGCAATGGCAGCCTTACATACATTTTAAAGATGTCCATCTTTCACTAGCACTTAACTCAGAAGAAATGAGCTGTGATTCATTAACTATAATAGAAATTTTACTACTGAAGCTAGGCCAAAATAATGGCTCATAATCAAGACATTAAAATAATAAAGATGCAACAGTATTGTCCCAAAAAAATTGCACCATTAGTTACCAGTTCTAATTAGATAGTTTTTATCTACAAGTAGCTAACATATTCTCATGCTTTATGAAAAAGTTTAGAATCAGGTAAGAAAATAAACCTTTTTAAAATTATTCAGATATCTCTTAGACTGCCAGTTTTTCTAGCATGTCTCCTTATATTCATGTAAGACTTCGCAAAATAAAGCCATGGCACTGCTTGGTTCTCTTAGATACAGATTTGATAATGAAAATCTGCCTATAGACTTAGCAATTAAGTGTATAATATATTCTCTAAAGCCAAAAATCTCTGTATTTTCTCTTTTCTGTAATGATTGTTTTGTACTATATTTTATATTTTAGTTGACATATTAAAAGTGCATAGTCCTAATATTAAATCTGATAATTGATTTGTTGGAGAAGCAAAACTGCTTAAATGCATAAGAATATTCAGTGTAGATAAACCTGCCAGAGCATTCATTCAAAAGGAATACTACAGTTAAGGGCTATGAAAATTTACCAATAACTCTCACTTTTATAAGGTGTTAAAAATACACTCTTTCTATTGAAAGAGTTGTTAAAAAAGTCGTATAGCTGTTCCCACAGATAATGCTATTAAAAGTGACAATAAAAAATATTAACAAAAGAGAAAACAAATGGTGCACACTGGATAACATGATGGCAAATTTATCTTCACAGATGTGGAGAAGGGTCAATGTCTCAAAGAAACCTGCCAAAGTCAGTTTCATTTGTGCTTGCCTACTGTACAAGTTTGGTTCAGACATCCTCTGTTTAAAGTCAAGTGTCTGGGTTAAGCTGCACAGTGGACCATAAATAGCCTGTGTTTCTTCATTCACTTACCTTACACATAAATGGATCAGTGACATGCTGTTATGATCCAGTTATTAAGAGATGCCTCTGCCTGAATTAAGGTGCAAACAAGACCATATGCCAAAGTCAGTAGTACAGATTTTATTTAACAGTAAATTTGAGGTAGAGACAGATAGAAAGAAACAGGAAGGTGAGTGGGAGAGAGAGAAAGAGGGTGAGGAGAGACATTAAATAGAATTCTATCACCACCTCATGGATCTAGAGGAAGTCCTGATGGTCCTTCTAGTCTAGTCAGTGGTAGGGATCCCCAGGTCATTCTTCTTGGGTATCACCTTTATAAAGAACAAGTTCTGGGAGTACACGGGGCACAGATGATTTTCCCACAACTGGGATGGCACATGTGTAAGCTGTTGTTTTCTTTTCCATGGTCTGTCACAGTGGGGATTTTTGTCCAGATGTATTAACCAGGATGCTACCCGGATCTGCCTTGCCAGACCTGGAACTAATGGCTTCCTGTTGCAAATTCTTCCCTCCCATTCTTATCTCAAGTTCCCACTGCAGTGGTTCATCTTACAGGTTCTGCAGCCTTGACAGTGTTTAAGGTACTTGTGATGTTTGAGTCTCTTACACATGTGCAATGGGGGATGGACAGGTCTGTTTGGTTTTGGATGCCAGTCTTAGCACAGGCTCTCCATCATTTACCATCATTCTTTAAAAAAGAACAGATTGTTTTGAGAGAGGCAAATTGAAGACACAAGAGAAAAAAAATTACAATTTGCTAAAAGCTCATATGCATTCTTCTCATTCTGAGCTCAGCTTTAATGCTGCCCTGGGTAAAGAATGTCCCTGTTGTGAGCAGGAGGTAAGCTTAAACATTATAGTCCCTCTAGTCTGAAAATTGAGGAGTGCAAGAATTACATTGACTTAGAGACCAATCAAATCTTAAATAGCGAATTGCAAATAATATGCTAGTAACTGAATATTCTGCTAAAGTTCATAAAAAATCCCAAAGCTCAAATATATTTGCAGTAACTAGTGGAGCAGTCCTGAGAAACAAAAGTATACAAATTTCCATCTGTTCAGAGAGACAGAATCAAGGGCTACAGTCAGCAAACACAAGGCTTATGATGAATATTTCAATCAGCTAAGAATAATAATATAGCTTCAAATGCCTCATAATCTTTCCTGCAGGCTTCTCTCTCAACAAGCTGAGGGCTCTCACACGATCTGAGGTTCCTGAGATGAGGCTGGCTTTATTTGTGTACATGCATCTGAATGTGACTTAGTAATTATACAACTGTAGGCACAAAAGACCTTCCAAATTACTCAAAGAAGTTTTTAAAGTATGTGGAGGTATTTAAGGAAATGGAGTATAAAAATCGTAATCCACTGCAAATCAAATTTACCTGACTTCTATTTGTCACCAGATTTGCTATAATGAGGAATTCGTGTACAGGGTCTTTCAGGGAAGATTAAATAATTTTAAAAATAAAGATATCCAAACTGATGCTCTAAATATCACCTTCGGAAACTGACCATAACTGCAAAGCATGTTTAAAGCCATCCAAAATTCTAAGGTATTGTGAAAAAAAAAAAAAAAGAAAGATATAATTACACAAAGTCGTCCATTTAAAAAAGTTTTTTCTAACTGACTCATAAGAGTAGATTGTCACAGGGTAACATCATTTTTATCCCTTAGGCAAAATAGAAATAATGTAATAATAATTAACATTCTTTTGCAGTAGCTTTGGTGAGTCCTGTTTTCACTCCCTTATATAACTTCCTGGTGGCTTTCGGTATGTGTGAAGCTATTATTGCCTCATTACACTACTGGCTTGACATGTGCTTTAAAACTACTGTGAACAGACAAAAAACAGAAAAGGAAGGCCCATGTAAGTAGCAAGATTCACTTGTAATCGCATTTTATGGAGAGAATTGTTATACCTCAATATGATAACACTAAGCTGCTTTGTAACATTTCAAAACAATGGCCCTTGCTCTGTTTTGAGTTCTTTTCAGCAAGTGTTGAGAATCTTCTTGCACTAAGAACCGCAAGTATTCACTTTTGGATTCACAGCTGTGAATGGAGCTGTGTTAAAGAAAGTGTAGATATTTACATTTATATATATGTAGATTTATTGAATATTCCTTCAAAAGTTTTGGTAGACCCAAAACTTTTAGTTTTTTGACCCCAAAACTTTCTCTCTATGTTTATATTAATATCTTGGATTTATATTTAAAAAAAAATATTAGTAGGATTGAGGGATCTCAGGCTTCTTTTTCAAATAGTTCTTTTTCTCCCCATTGGGAAGTGATAATTTAGGGTGAAAATCATCTAATTGTCTTGGTTAAATTAGACATCTGATGTGATTTAGATCTCTGGGATTACAGAACTGGTTAGTTCTCTGATAAGTCTTCAGAGTCTCTTCCTATGAAATGGTTACAGAAACATACCTGCAGAGAGAGATTTATTCTCGGTGTCCCAGACCATGGTGCAGACAGAGTGAATCATCACTACAGGCGTCTGTTCTTTTCAGACTGTGGAGAAAATGAGAGACATAACTGTAGTGTGACGTTTATCTGTTAGATGGCCAGAGGTACATGAAGTACCACCCTGACTGGGGATCCCTTTGATGATGTCACTGCTGAGTTGCTGTTCTCCAGATGAATGTGCACTTCTTTGGAGGCTTTTTTTGGCGTCTTTCTTTTTGTTTTTCTTCTGCTTATGTGTCATGGGTTTGTTTATTCCCGGGCGGAAACACCATTTAATGTAGCGGTTTCACATTCACCTGCTCGCCTGCTCACACCAGGCGAGAGTGCAGTGTAGTGGTTTCACGAGAATAAGGATTAAGAGAAATGCAAAACAGGCCTAAACTTCAAAGATAAAAATAGTTTATTAACAAAAGACAACAAAATCAAAATCAACCCCCAGGTGGTTTCTTCTTCTTCCCCCCAGCCCCCCACCCATGATGGTTCCTTTCTCCCACCTCATTTATCTTCCTTTACCACCATCCTTCTCACCAACAACACAGAGAAACAAACTTAGAAAACCCCTGGTCAATTTACCACTCTTGAAATAGGCTTTCATCAGTCCAATTGGAAGAAGAGTCTCTCTTGTCTCACCATGGAGATTTTTCCCACAAGAAGCACCAGTCTCTCGTGGAGTTCATGTCACCGCAAACTCCCACCCAGAAAGGATATTAGTTCACATGTGACACAAGTCTTCCCTTGGTTACAGCTTTTCCCACAACTGTCATCCAAGGGCTCACTCATATACTATGGGGTGGAGTTTTAAGGATGAGTTGTCCTGGTAGGAAAGCAAAGGTCTTCTCTCTCTGGAAGCAAGGTTTCTCATTCCTGGAACAAGGGGTCTTCTTCTATCCCCGAGGGCAAGGGACTCTCATCGCTCATATCTGTAGCCTAGTCCCCATCTTTCTCTCCCTCTGGTCAGGTTCCTCATTAATCACAACTGCTTCAGCACCAAGTGCCTTTGCTCAGGTTACAAGCAGGACATTCGCGGCATCCCCCCAAGGTATTCCGTGAGTTACAAGGAGCAGTTCATCACCATGGCTTTACAAAAGATTTTCAGCTTAAAGGCATCTCTTCTTTCTCCCCTCCTTTAGTCTTTAACTTTTTTCTCATTGACTTAGGAGCTTCTGAAGCCTTCTCTGACTCAAATCCCGGTAACCGCAGGCTGATATCTCTCTCTCTCACCCCGGTGGGGGGGGGAAGCCCGGCCCGGGAGAGGGGAGGGCCGGGAGCCCCCTCCTGGAGTTCCATTCTCCTCTCCCTCAGGCAGGGAGAGGGAGAGCAAAAGCAGCCCCACAGCAGCATCACTGCCAGGGAAGAGGTGGGGGAAGGGGGAGCCGGCTGCAGCCCTGGCACGGCCCCCAGGCCCTGGGGCCCGGAGCGGCCGGCCAGGGCAACGCCGGTGTTACCTCCCCCGCGGGCGGAAGTCAAAGAGGGCTTCAAACTTCCCGCTCCTAAAAATGTAAGCTTTGCAAAGACGCCCCTAATATTCAATGGCTACATGGAGTGCCCATCTTAAAATTAGCCAATCCGTGGGCTCCTCACCTCTGCTGGAAACTGTGCCCCGGCGGAAGTAGAAAAACAAAGAACCCCCCCCAGGAAGGAGAAAAAAAAGTTGTTGTCCTTTAAACCACAACATTATGAAATGAAAATTTAGATGCGGTTGTGCTAAATATGAAGGATAACAGTGTTCTGGAAAGCTGTTCTTTCCACCTACATAAAAATCTACATGGCATTGCATTATTAAAGCCAATGGAGTAAAAGACAGGATATTTTCAGAAATTCTCTCCTCTATGTTTTTCCCCTTCATTGCTGCTTTTTTGAGGTGATATTTTCCAGGAATGAAATAGGAAATACCTCTCTACATAGGTACTGTAGGAGCAATTGTTTGTCACATTGCTTTAAATAATAGCTAATCAAACTGACAGTTTTATTTGCTAGCAAAGAATTACGTGTGTGCCACAGACCTTACGCCCATTACAAAAATTATATTTGACAACATCATGAAACATGACCACTTCCAGGAGAGACATCATATGATTTCTTCATGCAATTTTGCATGTCTAATTTATTGTTAACTTGATATTACAATGTTTTTATAGTGTAAATAATCATTTAGATACATGAGTTTAAATATAAGTAAATATCTTTTCTTCCTTTAATGAGATGTTATTGTTTGCTAGACTTACTGCATTTCTTTCACATAGTATAAAATCAAATTCTAAGTACAATAGTTAGAAGATGTTAATAATACATAGCTCTTAATTGAAAGAGACAATAATTTATGTCACAGTGGGAATCTAAAGTTTTAGGATGTTTATGTCAAGTTAACTCAATGTCAGCAGTGTATTCTCACATATTCAGAATTTCTAGTACCTTTGTTTCAGTCTACATTCTAAATGAACTGAAAGTGGATAGCAAAACACGAAAAACATCGAAGTTATAATATAATTTGAAACAAAAGCATGCAGAAAAACATCCACCAGTAAATCTAACAAAATATTAATCATGTGGCTACACTTTTAATTTTGCTTATATTTTATAGTTCCAGTTTAAAACAAAATAAGGTGAACCTGCACTGCTTCCAGGGTTTAAGAAAGAAGGAAAGATATAAGAAAGCAAACATATATATGGCAGCTCTAATTAACTGCATAGATAAAATGCTTAAGTCTGAATGATTCATTAGAGGTAAGAACATAATGAAATGATTACTGGAACTTATATTCATCAAGATAGGGACATTACATCTTACATGTATTAATTTCAAAATAATTTGTATTTATATTTGAGAAACCTGTATGTAAGGAAAATGGTGAGCCCCTACAGATGAAACAACATTCTATAGAGGTAGTAGCAGCTCATTTCAAGGTTGCAGCTGGATAAGGATATATATATATATATATATAGTTATTTTTTACTCAGCTGGGATTTTTTAAATGCTTTAGCCTGTTTTTTGCCAGGTTTTCAGAGAGATTGATATAACCCTCAGACCATCTTATTTACTGTATCCTCGAATTCTGTTTAAATCAAATATGTAGACCCTCTCCACAGGAAGAAAAAAAAAAACAACAAAACAATCACAAACAAACACACAACCCAATAAACTACCCCAAAAAACCCAACAAAAAAACTCTCAAATTAAAACAGGAAACCAAACCAAATAATTTTTTAAAACCCCAAAAAAGCTAAGAAAAGAATCTTTACATATTTGGATAAGATTTTAGATAATATTTAGAAAATGTTCTAATACACTTTTGCACAATGGATGTTGAAGCCTATAGCTACGGTGGTATCTCGAGGTCCTTAGCTTCCTTCACAACCAGAGCCAGAGAAGAATAACTTCTGAGGAAGATTTTAAATTATTTGAATAACTCTCTGGAGATAACATAGAGCCACCTGCTATTATCTCCTCTCAGCTTGTTTTTTTCCAGCTTCTCAGTTATCATTACTTCACTGGAAAGTGAATTGCTCCCTTTATTTCAGAGATTTGAGATGATTTCTGACGAGACAAAACTCTTAGTTTCAGCAAGAAATAAGTATGATAACTCTGCCTCATACATTCCCATTTATCTGATAAACATATCTATAGTACCTGTCCTCTAATCTTTTCCCTGGTTTTTTTTTGCATTTCACTGCCCATAAATTGCGATTTAAGCAATTCAAAACATCATATACATATTTGTCTTGCACATATTCTAAATATTAGATTAAAATATGTGTACTATTAAATAGGTAAGTTATCATTCCAAAAAAGTGTGTTTATTTATGTACAATGAAAAATGAATTTATAAATGATAGGATTTTGAGTATATATAATTCTGCAGCCACTTTTACAGGTGAATTGTGGAATATTTATAATCTCGCAAAATTAAATGGTCATCACCATCTAGACTCATAACACTCAAGATATAAAAAACAGATAATATACCCTGAAGCTAAACTCTGAACAAGAAATACACACAGGTATGTCAATATTTTTGTATAATTTTGCTATAACTTTGAAATAATTAATATCTAATTCTCTGTAGCATTATTTTTCTGTTAAAGCAGCAGCCAGTAATTTTTGTTGTGTGTTAGATCCTTTAGTAAGATGAAGACTCTTACTACAGCAGCTGGATTGCAGTCTCCAAAGGCCAATTTCCACATTTCTTGTCACTGTGGATTTATTATCTGCAGAAGTGCTTGGAGGGCCCATAATTATGCCAATCCCCACTTGACATTTTAGACCCTTCTGCCACTATCTCAAGCCATCCTAAGTTTCAGCATCACACTGCATCATCAAAATACTGTTAGACAGCTATCAAGTAGCATCATGAGGATTAGAGATGTGCAATACCCAGCTATAAATGACTATTACAGCTCTTACATCTTGTGCTTTGGACCATAGGCTGAAAGCAGATCTACTGAATCTAGGTGATAAAAACTCAAATCCAGAGCTCACATTTTTCATGCTTTTTAGTTTTCTTTCTGTTCATAAACCAAGGTATAATTTGGCTGCTTATTAACAGATAAACATTCTGTTATACCAATTAATTTATTTTATATGTTTAGTGGAATTCTTCACTTAAGTGTTCAACAGAAACAGTCCAACAGATATCATTCAAATTCCATATGGAGAAACAGTATTTTTGTATTTTGCCAAGACTAATTACTACTGTATGTAATATATGACCTACAATAAATATAAGCAGATATCTGTAGATGTAAATTCTGATCTTTATGTATGTATTTGATTGGTAGCACACTTGAGACAAACGTGGTAAAAGTACTAAGAATGATGGGTTCAGTATATCTATATACAGGTGAGTCATTTCATCAGAAGTCTCTTGTGTGGATTTATAAATCTCAAACGCTCAAAATATTTGCAGGTGTCAAGTTCTGGCAGGAAAACCTGAAAAGAAAATAATTATTATATTTTAATCCTGAAACTGTCAGCTAAGAAAAGCTGGTTTTGTTAGAGTTTCTTGAGACGTGAACAACTGGGAAAGCTTAACTTTCAAAGTTCTCTTTTTATTTCCCCTTACAGTGGAAACACAAAAGCTGGTCAGAAATATTTTTAGACTTTTTTAGTCTAGAAAATAAATTTTATGAAAACTAAGCAGTATTCCATATTGAAGATCCTGAATCCCTTGGCTAATTTCTTCTGGTAAATGAAATAATTTAATAATTCCTGCTATATATTTTCATTACAAATTTGGGAAAACAATGCCCAACTGCTAAGAGAAATGGAAAACATTGACGATTTCACCATTAAAAAAAAAAAAAAAATAGAAAAAATCCTATTATATTTCTGCTGAATGCATTCCAACCAGCTGCACTACAGTTTTTTCCCCTGCCCAGGATGGACCAGATTCTCAAAGTTGTCCAGCTCACAGGTGAATCAATAACAGTCTTTCCAGCTTCAGCTGGGAGATGGATCAGGTCCAATTTGAAGAGCTATTGATGCAGTTCTAGGACTCTTACAATCCAGCAGAACAAAAACTAATACAGGAAATATGCCTCAACACAATGAGAAAGATGTAAGTTCAGCCATATTCTTTGTTTTCTTCCCTATGACCTATCAGTGGTTCTTCGTGCACTGTTAGCTTCACAGAATGTCAAATTAGGTAAAGTCAAGGTCTCAACTTTACCCCCTTTTTTTTCCCCCACTTTTTCTGTCCATGAATGGAATGAAGGTGAAGTTTCTGGGCCCATTGGGATAATGTACTTGAAACAGCTTAATTTTTTTCTGCTTTTCTCTAACGTAAATAACAAGTATCAGATACACTTTGTAGTGAACATAAAGAAAAGTTGGAGAGAAGAACCAGGAAACTTGTTTTTTTATATGTTAGTTCAGCATAGTTTTCCTGCTTTGTCACTGTCTTTAATTTCCCCTCTAGCTCTATAAAAGCTTCTAGCTGTCTCTTAAATTCATTTATAGTATGTGCTTCAGTGGGCTTACCTGACAACTTATTCCTCACGTTTATTACTTTTAGAATGAAATAGTTGTGCTTGAATACTGCTGCTGTTTCCACTTAAAGGAATATTGTCCACTTATCAGGTTTTGTTTGGTTTAAATTGACTAATTTTTAAAACGGACTTTTTTACTGACATATCCCTCTTTAAACCTTATACCCAGATCTTGGTATCTGTAATTGTATCTCTGCTCCACCAGTGATGTATAGTACAGTCCTATGGACAGGTGAGAGAGATTCAGCTACCTCTTCTGAGTCAGTGCAGTAGGTGCTCCTGCACTAGTGCAGTTTTTTAGGCCCTCCTGTAACTGTGCCTCATCTTCCAAAGAGAAAGTCAAAGAGACAACTGCACTTTTGCTGTGGTACTGTGAGTATGACTACGTATCAGTGGAGAAGCATCAGTGGAAGTGCTATCCTGTCACCCAGCAATCTAAAAGAAACTGACATACTGACCTTAAGTCTTTTAGCACTGGAAATATTCATGGATATTTGCCACACTCACTGAATTTCTTCCCTGTCACCCTTCTCTAAAGTACTAACAGCAATTGTGGATTTTTTTTAATAAAAGTAATCCACATGCTGCGCTTAAAATGTCAAAAACTGTGGCAAAACAGTCTTAGAAATTTCTGTAAGAACTGCTAGCTACATTTTTTCTCTAAGCATCTTTGAGAAAACAGGAAGTTATTTGTTAGCTTATTTATTCATACTGAAAATATCAATGAAAAAAGCCTTGTTGGCTGAATGCCAGATGGGAACACTCATTCTGTCAAAAAGAAGTTCTCAATTAGGCAGGTGCATTTTGAAATTATGAAACCTCATGTATATATTTTTACAATGCTGACAGGAATCTGGGGATGTACATAGGAAAATTATTTTTTAAAATATTTTAAATTCTTTTTAACTGATTGGAAATAAATGGAAAATCTCCAGTGTATGTTCTTCGTCAAAATCTATCATTTGGAATAGCCAATTGTATGACATAAACCAGCTGACGTAAGAGAAAGGTGTAAAAATGAATCATTGCTGGAAAATAATTTCATCAAAAAGTATTCCTTCTAGGTTCAAAAGGATGGCTGATACAGCCAAATATAGTAATAATTTTAAGGTTTTTAAGAGGTCTACATCATAAATGGACATCTGCTCTTAGTAGAGGGCATCATACTGATTCTTTTTAATGTTATCTGGTTCTTAAGTAGCAGATGTGATGATCAGCCTCCCAAAATTTGTTACTATTCCATGTTTTCATTTACTGCAGATAAGGTAATCATGTGGAAATAATCTTGTTAAAATAAACTGGCTTCTCATTTAAGAAGTGGCTTATATCTGGCATTCTAGTGAAGTGCATGAGATTAACTTTCTGGTACATATTCCAAATTCTCTTTTTTTTGGAAATAATACTTTCCAGTCCAACTCAGGTCATCACATAAAAGAGGAACTGGGCTGGTGGACAGATTTACTGCTGCTGATACATACAGGTACCCTAACAGACTCAAAAGGGCTGAAGGAGGCATTAAATTCTTCCTAAAATGCCCCTTCATTTTTATCTCTTCAAGCTAGAGCTGGTATGCATGGTTAATAATCTATTAATAATAAAGGATAAGGGTAGAGAACACATCTGTTGTATAACTGTTGAAAATATGTCAGAAATATTCTTTATAGCCTAAATAGTTCACAGAAAGAGAGAGAAGCTTTTCCAAAAATACACTGTATTTACATGTTCTACATTTCCCTGAAGGAGCTATTTCGTTTCATTGGCTTCATCTCCTCTCTTAGTCTGAAGTCGCTGGGATGAACAGAGTGAATATGAGCCCACCAGAGCTCCTGCACAAATTTCTTCTTGGTTGCTACAGAGAATTAACAGCTTTAAACAGGAACTAACTTTGAAGTTTATTCTGTGGCATTTAAATCCAGGAAGTAAATATTTTAACCAAAAAATGTAATTTATTAAATAAAAGGCTATTATTTAAAAAATTATCATTTTTCAAGACAATAATTTTGTCAATTCTCAATGTACTACTTCAGAATTCTCAAGTTCCTTTTTCTCATTATATTTATATGATTCCAATCTTTTTGAAAGATGAGAAAACACTTACTTTTTATGCTTAGACAACTGTAAGGAGAACAGTCTTTCACCATTGGGAAATGTATCTTTTAAAACTCTACTTTCTGGGGAAAGTGTGAAGAAGTAAATTTCTCAAATTATTAAATGAGATTTATCCGTTCATCCCAGCTAATGAGCTCTGGGCTAGATTCTAAATTTGGCTGACATTTTACTGCACAAGGAGCCATGTTTCTCTCTACTGATGAGGGTTAAGCATGTTATAATCTTAAAATGGATGTCCTCAGGCACCATCTCTGCAGTGTGGGTTTCATCATCTTTTAGATGTTGTTGCCATGGAAAACTTTTATATTGCTCTAAGGAGTCCTTCAAATATTCTTATACTGTGTGTCATTCTGTCTTTGAACATATGGAGAGAAAACAACACTCTCTTGGTTAATTATGAAATTTATCCAAATTTTAGTGTCTAGTATGAATCTCAAATGTACAGTTGTCACACAATAATGGGATATTTAGTTTTGGAATTAATGCTTTTGGTAAAAAAACAAGTATTACTGCTGGATCTCAGGGCAGAATGTCTTCTATTTTACCATTCTATATATGCTATTACCTAATAAAAACATGGGATACTAGTTCAATTTATTTTACATATCTCTGTGTTAGCCATGAATGTAGCATTTTTATAAGACATAATTGTTCTGATTTCCTGTTTTGGATCTAGCTGTGTCATACATTTATGAGTTTTCTTTTTCTTTCTTTGAGGGTTTTTGATTTCTTTCTTTTTTATAAATCTTAAATAGCTTGTGAATTAGCAATATCATGCAAGTAAGGAGATTCAGTTAGGCTGTAAAAAACATTAATGCTATTTTTTTTTTTGTCTTCTGCTACCTTTTTTCTGAAGCAAAAAAGAAACATTAATGATTTATTTAAGTCTATTTTGTTGGCTTTTTACTCTTTACACAGTTTTATGAGGCAATTGTAATCTAAAAATAATTATATGAACAACTGTGAATTCACTTTTTTATTTACCTGTTAATAAAAAAGAGCATTTTGCCCCAAAATTAACTGTATTAAATCCAGTAAGTATAATCTTTCCTCACTGAGTTTTCCTCCATGTTCAGAGGATCTATAAAAGAAAAATACAGCATCATTTTATTTCAGCTTATGAATCTACCAAGAGAACTTAGCTGTGATGAGCAACATACTTTTGATCATAAATACTCTGATTCTTGTTTTTAATCATCTTTATTCTCGATTGTTGCATCAGCTTCTGTGCTGACATTACTGATTTTCTGGGCTGTTAGGACTCAATTCAGCAAAGTTCTTGAGAAGTGCTCCTTTTAAACAGGGGAATAAATCAATCAAGTTACTTATATCTTTACAATTTAAGTACAATAAAGTACTTTTATGAATTCTCATTCAAAAGGAAGAGTTAGGAACAAAGGTGTCTTCACATCCTTCATAATTCAGCTGCATAGATGGTTTGTACCTGATTGTCAAACTCTTATTATTATTTTTTTCTCCCCATTGAAGAGAATGAAGACATAAAAGAAATACAATTTGAAAAGCAGGATTGTTTTTTAAATGCTGTATGGTTTTAGAAAATGTCTATTTTGGCAACCAAAACATGCAAGATTATATCATCAGACACATCAATTCAGAAAAAAATTCAGAAAGCTTCCTTGAATATTTAAATAAATAGGGCTTGATTGTATTCTCTGTAATATTATCTTCTAATAGTAATATACATAGTGAAGACAGAACTGAGAAGCTGAGGCAACAGAAAAAAAAGTATTACATTTTGTTTATTTGTTATCTTTTGATGTTAATTCCTTATCAACATTTCTGTAGTAATATGTTTTCCATATAAATAAATGAACATTCAAAAAAGGCCAAGAAGCTTTTACAAGATGGGTTTTGATCCTGACAGTTTCTAACAATGCAGCCACATCTCATTCAGGAAATTGCAGCTACCACAGGCATTGAGTATCCAATCATTCTGAGAATTATCTTTTGAGATAAATAGAGAAGCATCCTGGTGAGGCAATACTATGATCCTTACAACCACAACTAAATTGTTCGTGTTTGATGAATAATGGAACAAAATTAATCTCCAAACACAATGCAGGTATTATTAAAAGAGATAAAGTCAAAATTATTTTTACCATGGCCATGGTTTCCAATGTTTCTAAAATTTCAAATCTCAACTTCCTGTAGCAAAATAGATCACTATTGTTCTGTCCATCATTTTAAGGGAGGATGGCCTTTGTACACTGATTGCATTTCCTGATCCACGCATCAGCCTACATGTTGGAACAACACGAGAAAGGATACATTGCCATGAAGCTGTGAGCTTCTGATGCCACTCAGTTTTTGCTGGTATTTGTTACTTAACCATACTGTAGTGAATCTGTGGAGAAAGTGCGAAACATTATTTTTAACCCTGCTGTTTGCAGCATGTCTTTCAAAAAATCCGAACAAACAACCCCATGCTATTGTATTGTTAGATGGAAGGTTTTGGAAGTCGATCATCGGAAGCCTAAAGTCATTACAAAATGATAAAATACTGCTGTATAATTTATAATAATGAGTTGTAAACATTTCAGTTAAGGTACTTTTACCAGGTTCACTTATTATTTTAATAAGTAAATCAACAAAAAATACTGAGTTCAATGGAGGGAAACACTACACTTAAGCTTCCAGTAAAAGGGAAATCATTGAATCAGTTATAACTGGAGGGACAATTTTTATTTTTACAGTTGTGATTTATGCTGTTCCAAAGAAGTGAGGAAATCCTTAATGTGGTTATAGGATTACAGATTCTCTAACCTGAATTCATGTGAGGAAAATACAGTTTTACCTTTTATTATTATCATTAATTATTATTATTATTTTCACTAAGAGAGAGAGGAAGAAGGTTTAATATGAAAGGATTTCCTAGAGAAATACAGAGAGAATCAAACATAATTTTTCTGAAAGAGCCAGTAATCATTACATAATTAAACTTGAAACTCAATACATGCAGAAACACAGTTGGATGAGATAATTGCTGTCATTAGCTTCCAACTGGATCTATTCTATTCTAGACAGATAAAGTTCCTGAAAAGGCCACTTTAAGGAAATATTGACAGTAACTTCACTGTTTTAAAAAAAAAGTCTTCAGGCTGATTTTTGTTATGAAGAAACTTTAAAATTCTTTCATTTGTTCTTCAATTTGAATAACAGCTTGCCCATTTTCCTAATTTTCCATAAATTTAAATAAATTATTTGCCATCTCTAGGTATACAAAAAACAGTGGAATGCAGAACTGAGCCTCTTCATTGTGAGAATGTATCTAAATAGAAGAACTTTATGCTCAAAAAAATATTGAACAAGATATTTTGATAGACAGTATGAAAGAGAATAAAGAATCTTTTGCCATGGATGTGGTTAAATAAAAATTTCTGCAGCATGCAGCAAGACAGAGAGGAGCATGTCTGCATCTGAAGGTCCTCAGAACATTTTTTACAGGGCTAAGCCTAAATAAATAAAGAGAAGAAAAATTAAGCCACACATTGGAAAACTTAACCTCATCTGCATTTTCCCCCTTATTATAAACTGTAGCTTTCAAATTGACTTAATGAAAAACTTTTATCATTTAGTCAGCTATACAATGCACAAGAACTTTGCTAAGAGATGAATGCCCATGTAACTAAATTTGCTCCTGTAGGTTGAATAAAGTTTAAATGTTTGCAGGAAATAATATTTCAATAAATTATGCTTATAAAAAACCTATGATACTATAAAGTAAATTAATATATTAATATCTGAATAGCTAGTATATTCAATCCACTGTAGTTCCTACTTTCAACTTTCCACACACCTATTGCACAATTCTTTACCCTGACATGAGGATACTGATCAAAACACTCCAGTGTGTTTGCTCTGAATTGAGCACTGATTTCATTCAGATACTGTCTCACCTCCTCGTTTTCTTTTCTATGTTGATAACAAACAGGTCCTAATATTATATTTCCGCAGCTTTTATTGCAGCAAAAGAGCAAGAGAATTTGCATTTGTTTAGGTCTGCAGGTGATTTTATTAAAATACTAAATGTCATGAAATTTAGTTTCATCAGAGTTTAATTTAGAATAGTTTTATTTTATAGGTTACTAATAATCAGAGTTTTCCATATACCATGTATTTAACCATAGAATCACAGAATGGTCTGAATGGGAAGGAACTTTAAAGATCATCTAGTTCTAGCCACCCCTGCCATAGGGACACTTTTTGGTAGACCAGGTTGCTCCATCCAGCCTGGTCTTAAGCATTTCCAGGGATGGAACATCCACAGCTTCTCTGGGCACCCTGTTCTAGTGCCTCACTACCTCCACAGCAAAGATTATTTTCCTCATGTCTAAACCTATTCTCTCTCTGTTTTAATCCATTCCCCCTTGTTCTGTCACTACATGTTCTTGTAAAAAGTCCCTCTCCATCTTCCTTGTCAGCTCCCTTCAGGTACTGGAAAGCTGCAGTTGCGTGAAGCCAAAGTTTCTCTTCTTAAAGCTGAAAAATCCCAATTCTTCCAGGCTTTCCTCATAGGAGAGGTGCTCCATCCCTCTACAGAATCAGAGAATAATGTGAGTTGCAAGGTCCCCAGAAGGATCCTCAAGTCCAACTCTTCCATGAATGGCCCATACAGGGCAAGCAACCTTGGCATTATTAGCACCACGCTCTAAACAACTGAGCTAATCTAATCTACTTGGTGGTCCTACTCTGGTCAATATTCTTCCCCTGCTGAGAACTCCAGAGCTGGATGCAGGGCTCCAGATGGGGTCTCGCCAGAGCAAAGCAGAGAGGCAGAATTACTTTCCTCACCCTACTGAGAACTCCAGAGCTGAATGCAGGGCTCCAGATGGGGTCTCGCCAGAGTAAAGCAGAGAGGCAGAATTACTTTCCTCATCCTACTGGCCACACTGCTTTTGTTACAGCCCAGGAGTCCACTTTCCTGAGTCATGTCCAGCCTCTCATCCACTAGCACCCCAAAATCCATCTCGGCAGGATCCTGCTCTTGATCTGTTCACCCACCAGCCTGTATTGTTGTCCTGATCCAGCTGCAACACCTTGCACTTGGTCTTCTTAAGACCAAGTTAAGGCACATGAGATTCCCAAGGGCCCACTTCTCAGGCTTTTTCATGTCCCTCTGGCTGGTATCCCGTCCTTCAGGTGTGTCCGCTGTACCACTCAGCTTGGCGTCATCTTAAACGTGCTGAGGGTGCACTCAGTGCCTTCACCTGTGTCATTAATGTAGATATTAAATAACACTGGTCCCATTATGGACCTGAAGGGACATCATACATCACTGTTGTCCATTGGGATCCTGACCCATTGGCCAGTACCCTCTGGATACACCTGTCCAGCCACCTTCTTATCCATCTAAGAGTTAATGCATGCTATTTATTCATTTCTTTGCAGAAGCTTCAGTGTCATGGGTTGGTTCGAAACCGGGCAGAAACACCATTTAATGTAGCGGTTTCACATTCACCTGCTCGCCTGCTCACACCAGGCGAGAGTGCAGTGTAGTGGTTTTATGAGAATAAGGATTAAGAGAAATGCAAAACAGGCCTAAACTTCAAAGATAAAAATAGTTTATTAACAAAAGACAAAAGAATCAAAATCAACCCCCAGGTGGTTTCTTCTTCCTCCCCCCAGCCCCTCACCCATGATGGTTCCTTTCTCCCACCTCATTTATCTTCCTTTACCACCATCCTTCTCACCAACAACACAGAGAAACAAACTTAGAAAACCCCTGGTCAATTTACCACTCTTGAAATAGGCTTTCATCAGTCCAATTGGAAGAAGAGTCTCTCTTGTCTCACCATGGAGATTTTTCCCACAAGAAGCACCAGTCTCTTGTAGAATCCATATCACTGTGAACTCCCACCCAGAAAGGATATTAGTTCA
>VZTR01005021.1:99813-115282 GCA_013400775.1 Chaetops frenatus
AAACCCGGCATGGTCCCGGCCGCAGCCCCGGCACGGCCCCCAGGCCCTGGGGCCCGGAGCGGCCGGCCCGGGCCATGCGACCTTACCTTCGCCGCGGGCGGAAGTCAAAAGAGGGCTTCAAACTTCCCGCTCCTAAAAAATGTAAGCTTCGCAAAGACGCCTCTAATTTCAAGTGGCTACATGAAGTGCCCATCTTAAAATTAGCCAATCCGTGGGCTCCTCACCTCTGCTGGAAACTGTGCCCCGGCGGAAGTAGAAAAACAAAGAACCCCCCCAGGAAGGAGAAGAAGAAAAAAAAAAAGTCGTTGTCCTTTAAACCACAACATTCAGTGCAGAACGTTCATACTTCTTCTGACCTGGTTTATATTATTCCTGTATTTCCAGAAAAATGTGCATTGTGCATAAATCTGAATGCATTAGTTCAAATTTCTGTGAGTCAGATGCTTACTTATTACCGAGCTGAAATAAAGTGTATTGAATACTATCAGAATAATGGGATAAGCTTTATTTTTTTAATGTAATATTTCATGAATAGGTTTGCCAGTGTTCAACCTGATCTGATGTGGCTTGTTAAAAAATCAAAAGTGTTAAATTTTGGGTAACAGATCTAAGGAGGAGAGGTTTTCTTATAACATTGCTGCACTTATACTTCAAGTCTCAAGTGTAATCTGAAATATTTCAATTGCTCAGTAATGAAGCAGACTAAAGAAAGAAAGAAAACATTTATTTGCAAATTCAGGAACATTTCTGAGATTGTCCACACTCCAGTGTCTACTCTCATAAGTCTTGTGCTTATCCATTCCAGTGTATGAGCTTGGTATTTGGAGACACAACCAACATTATTAAAATTATTTCATTATATTGCTTGATGAACTTGAATAGGTAAGGAAGTGCAGGAAATCTCTGACGGGAAACACCCGTCATAAGTAAATGGCCAAGTGAAGGATCTAAGATCTGATAGGCCTTCATCTTCTCAACTGAATTTCTTCTCTCTTCCCTTTTCTCTGTCTCCCATCAAATGCTTTAAAGGAAATCTCTTCTCACTAACAGCCACGTGGGAAAGAAGAGAATGTGGCTGGAGTTTCTTCATTAGCATAACCAGTGTAGTGACTCTAAGCAGCCACTCTCCTCCAGATCAGGCAATACCCACTCATGCTTATGACCCAGGATACTTCTCTGCAGATGTGCAAGTTATTCCTGATCCTAGAGAAAATGGTAGTACTGTACTTGGTTTTATATGCTGAAATTAATTCAGACATGCCATAATGGGGCTGAATTATGTTATATAAAAACATCCTTAATTTTAGACCAAAATGTTACAAAGCCAATTGGTTTACTGACACATGGGCTTGGGAAAGAAATGCTATGCAGCTCAAGGAACACTGACAAAAAACCAGCCTTTTAATCATAAAGCCATTTTTGCTTAGACAATGGCCTCATTGGATTTTTCAGGCCAGATGAAGAAATACTAAAAGATCCTAAGAAGCCTATATTCCTGGACTTTCCATTAAAACATAACTAGGAAAAGAAAAGAAAAGAAAAGAAAAAAAAAAAAAAAAAAAAAAAAAAAAAAAAAAAAGGGAAAAAAAGGTGAAAATAACCTTTGAGATTAGAAATAGCCTATCTTCCACTTGTTCTTCACAAGTCTCTGCTTTCACGCTTTAGAATTTCAGTAGGAAAGGGAAAAAAATATATTCATGAAAATCACTTCTTTGATCTGTGTGTGAAAGAAAAGTTCTCATCCTCCTCAATGCCTAGGATGGCTGAGAATTTAACCCTTTAATTTCTAGGAGAAACCCTGGTACACTTTAGGAAGTGAGAAACCAATACTTGAGACTTGGTTCAATCTTCACCTTTTAAGGTCAAAGTATAGTGCTTAACATTTTTAATCATGCATAGCCACTAGCTGCATTGTATCACAGTGATATTTTTCAAAATAAACCCCCTTATTTACTCATTTTTATGAAAGCATAACTTCAATGAGATTTTAGGACTAATGATCTACAGATGTAAGTTAAAAAAAAACCATAAAGAAACCCCAGAAATAGTAATTTTGAAGCTTGATAAAATTAACTGTAAGTGCTGGACACAACTGTCTATCACGTAAAGTTCTTGATGCAGATCCTTATATTAGAAAGTATTTCAGTAGGTTTTCAGTAGTATTTCAGTATTTCACTAAACAGAATAAAATAAAACCTTATTAGATCTGTTCTCACTTGGCAACATTAATGGAGCACCAATAAATCCTCTTTTTTAAATCTTCAGGTCAATGTATCTTCAAATTATACCTGACTTTGAAATACTTCTTTTTCATAGTCAACAGTATCTTCCAGAACTGAGCTAAAATTAGAGAGCAGAGGAGGATAGGAACAGGCATGATTTCCCGATGCAAGGTTTCCCTTATTCCAGTTACTTTTTATTTAGGGAAAATTAAGGTAGACAGGTGTACAGGGTGAAGATGCCCTGATGTTGACCTCAGCAGGGACTGCAGGGAGTCTCCGTGAGGAGAGGCTGGGGCTGCCTCAAACAGGACACAGATGGCTCCAGCTGGCTCCAATCCGCCCATCACAGGGCACAGCTGAGGTGGGGACACCTCAGGGGAAAGCTGTTTAAGGAGAAAAAAAACCAAACCACCAAAAACAATGGAGTTCTGAGAGAGAGGAGTAAGAATCTGTGACAGCAACAACTCTGCAGACACGACTGTCATAGAAGAAGGAGGGGGTGGAGTTACTTCAGGAGCTGGAGTGGGAACTGCCCTGGAACCTCTCAAAAAGACCATGGTGGAGCAGTCTATCCCCCTGTAGCCCATGGAGGTCTTTGTGGAGCTGATATCCACCTACAGCTACAGAGGACCACTCAGTGGAGCAGGTAGGTGTGCCCTGAAGGAAACTAAGACCATGAACAGGAGTGTGAGTTGGAGCCAGGCAGAAACTGTGAGAGGAGCAGAGGCAGAGAGCAGCTGTTATGGACTGATCACAGCATCCCCTGCACAGCTCAGGGCAGGGAAGTAGAGGAGTTAAGAATGAAGGAGTGAAGTTGAGGCTGGGATGTTTCTCACCATCCCACTGTACTTTTAGTTGGTAACAGATTAAAATAATCTTCCCATAGTCAAGTCTGTTTTGCTCATGTTGGCAATTGATGAGTGATCTTCCTGACATTATCCTGACCCATAAAGATTTTCCATCTTTTTTAGCCCCCTGTTCTGCTGAGAAGTCAGGTCACCTTGAGAAATGGCTTAGCATATCCGAGTTTACAAAAATGTTCTTGGTATTATGTCAGAAGTGTTTCTTACATAACTGTACATATCTCCACTCAAAATAGCCAACAACTTTTGGCAAGACATTAATTTTTTTTTCTCTAGGAAAAAAAAAAAAGGAATTTTTACAAACCTCCATTTATTTCATTTAAATAAAAAATAATATTTATTTCTAATATATTATCCTAGGTAGTAGTTATTCCTTCACTCTCCTCTTTTATGTAATATTGAATGTAAATTTTGGCAGGGACTTCAACAATGGCTTCTTTCATAATGTGAGTACTGGCAAGAGTTACTCCTTTTTTTTAGTCTCATGTTTTAGTCTCATACCTCTAATTGTGTTATGAAATTTTAATCAGACCAATGGGCAATGTCATATGAACTGACTTTGTAGTTTAGCGAGGCTATAGTGCTTGCTAAAGAAATTACAGATAAGGGGCCAGCATCCTCTCCCCTTTATGTGTTATAACTTCATACAGGGGACTGAAAAAATTCCAACTATGGTATCATGAGAGAAATGAGGATGTCTTAGCATATTTTGGCTGATGTGCTGCTATTTGTGTGAATCAAGCAGTGAGGAGACTTTACTGTGATGCTTTCACATGTTAAGCAAGTACATACACAGTGTTGCTGGGCATACAGGTGGCTGTGATTGCAACAACTCCATCTTTGTCCTGAGTTGTAGGTGTGAAGTAGAAATTTTTAAACAGTCATCCTGATAAGAATTAAAATAAAAATACAGTGTTGTGAAACACTGATGGAAAATACAGGCAAAGAAGAATGAACTTGATTTCAGAAGGCAGTTAGTTATCTAAGGATGCAGAGAAGCAGCCAGTGACATTTTTACTATGCCACTGGCCTTTCATTAGCCTTACTGCTCCTGAAAGAAAGGCTATAAGTTACTGAAAATCATACATATATGCCCATTTAGGCAACAAAGAATTTAAGTCTGGGTCAGTTGCTGTAATTGTAAAAACAGCATGATCTCTAGTTGCACATCATTAGTAAATAGACTGCATGTTAGTAAATTGAATGAGAGTTGTGTTTCTTATGACTTGTCTGTTTGTGTGCAAACTACAGAAGTTACAATGTATATGGGAGGAGCAGTGCACTTTATAATCAGCATCTTGATGGTAAATAATATACCTAATAACCCAAACATTTCCTTCAAACCACACCTTTATATCATCGCTACAATGTTTAATAATTCTTGTGGGAGGAAAAAAAAAGGAGGTGAAAAGAAGTGTTAAAAGCTACAATCTGTTCATTCATTAGTGCAAAATATTTTGATTTCCTGTTAAAACATATTTTTCAATGTGTTGAAATGTGTCCAGTTTTGAATCCAGGAATTCAGTATTGTAGTTTTAATCACTCATTAGTGGAGCAGATTATAAGCCTTGGGAAAAGGAGTAACAGGGTTAAAAGAAGAAAAAGCAAAAAGTTAAAGTGTTTTGAATGTAGATCTATAATCCTTTAAAGATACATATTCATGTTTTAAGTTTTCAAAAATTCACTAACCACAGATTTTTGTCTATACTTGTAGGAGGCATAAGAAAAAAAACAAACCAGAAAGCAAGAGGAAGACAAAGAAAACTATCAAAATTTTCAAATTATCCTATGTGGAACTTAATCTTAAATACCTGTAAGAAAATATTTTTCTCTTATATCAAGTTCTATATCAGATTTTGTTAGTTTATGACACTAGAAAGTTTATAAACTAAATGAATAGTTACTGTCAGTAAAGATTTCTTTCTACAAACCAAAAGCTTCACTTTCAGCAAACACACAGTCATTCAATGACAGATTTTTAACAGGTATCTCATAATTTATATAGCAAAGAAGCTTCATCAGTATTAAATGCATTTTGATTATTTAATAATCTGTAGTAACTACTAGATAGCTGTTAAAAGAGAAGCTATCAAAAACATAAAATTAGACATGGCTCATGGCTACAGTCACCTGTTACCTAATGCCCTGAAAGTTCAACAGATACTTCTCTCATTTTCTTTTAGTTTATGACTTCTGATAACAGGTAGTGCACACAAGAATCTGATGCTTTCCACAGAAACTGGTTCTCAGCAAAAATGAGAAAATTAAAACACTTATACTACAATGCTTGATATTTAGAGATTTAAAACTATTATTGATGAATTCAGTTCAACATAGTATTTAGTTTTTGTGACTCCAGTGCAGAAAAAGATAGTTCAACTTCCCTATTACAATTTGAAGTTGCCACAAATAGTGTTCTGTCCACAGTATGCCATCTTTTCTCTGGAGATATTTAGAATTCTTGTTTTGTCTCAGGACTTTTTCGAGATCAGTAGATATTTACCATCACTGCACTGCTTGTATTTTGAGGTTGTTTTGTTTTGTTTTGTTTTGTTTTAGCCAGTTCATGCTGCAAGGGAATGAAAGCCATTAATGTGGTTTCATTTGTTTTTTTTTCCCCAGCAAAAAACCTTAGATTTTCAACAACATTTTATTGGGTAGCAGTAGATTTAAAAAGTGATGAACAGTAGGTTTTCCATGGCATTCAGTGTCATAGTTGAAATGATTTTGTCAGGCTAGCAGCCTGCTTTGGTAGTATTCTTTTTCATGGGCCATGTTTTGACAGATAATATTCCACAATACAGTAAAAAACTGCAACCTCTGTCAAATTTAGATTTACTTCTTCCACTAAGAACTCGTGTTTTTATACAAGTAGAACACATAGGAATTTCTAGCATCAGCTTTTTTATGTGTTACTTTGTTTTTTTCATTAGGTTTGACATAGTGAGACAGATGATTGTTATTGATGGCCAGCCACATTCTTAAGAGAATAAAACTTCAGTGAAATATAAAATATGCAACAAGTTCATAGAAACTTGAAATGAACTTGGCTATGTTGGTAGATTATCCCAGAGGTAATTTACTATCACCAACCAAGTGCAGAATATACACAATATATCTGCAGAAAACTTTCAAAACAATGAAGATTCTTCTCCACTATAACAGAGCTTAACTGAAAAAACCCTCACATAATTTAAAACATTTGAGATGACTTGTTAGAGATGATTTCATGACTCAAAATTTGCAGTATGGTTTGAATAAAATTTTGCTTTATACCTATATTCATATTTCTCTCTTTTAATGTAATTTAGAATTAGGATCTAAAATTAAGTACTCACTATGTGTATGACCTTTAATTGTAAATATCAGCTATTTCTTATGGAGGCAGCAAGGTACTTTATTTAGTCAAAAAAAAAAAAAAAAAGCAAAGAGTATTCTGAAGGAAAGCTATTCAAAGAGTACTCAACAAATTAGAGAAATGGATAGAAAGAAAAACCGTGAAGTTCAGGAAAAGGAAATGAAAAGTTTTTCACTTGGGATAGAATAAGACAGCAAAAGGAGAAGGTGGGAATTTAAAAGAACAGAAAGAAGCTTTGCAGCAAAGGACTCAGTTTCCTGGTGGGCATCATGATGACCATGAGTCACCAGTCCACCCATGCAGGGGTGGAGATAAAACATGTGTGGTCTGCCTAAATAAAACTAAGCTGACAGATAGAATGATGGGGTTACTCAAATTTGTCCAGTATGTATGAGACCAAGTCTACAGTTCTGTGTCTAGTTTGGGGCTTTGAAGTGCCAGAAAGACTGGAGAAAGTTCCAGGGACTGATGCCAAGATGAGTGACAGGCCGGAGCTCAGAGGAATGGGGTGAGGCAGTGAGGCTACAGAACAGAGTTTGTTCAGCCTGAAGAAGATGCTCAGAAAGGAAAAAAGTTTCCATGTTTGATTACCTTCTCACAGAATGATTGAATGGTCTAGGTTGGGAGGGACCTTAAAGACCATCTATTTCCAATCTCCCTGCTTTGGGTAGGTTCAGAACTCCATCCAGCCTGACCGTAAACATTTCCAGGGATGAAACATCCAAAACTTCTCTGTGCAACCTATTCCAGTGCCTCACTGCTTCCATAGTAAAGATTTTTTTTCATAATCTCTAACCTAAACCTGTCCTCTTTCAGTTTGAATCAATTCTCCCTAGTCCTGTCACTCCATGCTCTTGTAAAAAGTCCCTCTCCATTTTTCTTGTAGGCTGCCTTGCAGTACTGGAAAGCTGCAGTTGGGTGACCCCAAACCTTTCTCTTTTTTCAGGCAGAAAATTCCCAATTCTTCCAGCCTGTCCTCATAGGAGAGGTGCTCCATCCCTCTAATCATCTTTGTGGCCTTCCTCTGGACTCACTCCAACAGGTCCATGTCCTTCTTGTGTTGGGATCCCCAGAGCTGGATGCAGTACTCAAGGTGGGGGCTGAGCCAAGAATGGCTGTGTGTGAAGAAAACAGAATCAGGCTTTTCTTTAAAGATGAACAGTGTGAGGAGTAGAGACAGTGGAGAGGAGTTTCAGTAAGAAAAAATCTTGTTAGGATTGATGAAAAAACATTTTCAGCAGGGTTGTGAGCAAGAAGTTTTCAGAGAGAAGCAGTGTCTCTTCCTCTGGAGATGTATGAAATTAAACAAGCCTTGAACAAAACAGCATTACCTCAAATTTAGTCTTACTATATATGAGACATTGCACTAGGGTGCTTCTAACTTGCACCGTCCTATGAGTTTACAATATCTAGACAGGGCTATCAAGGCTTGGTAAAGGAAATGGTCTTTGCTGAAACGTTTATTCACTGGTATCTTACTTGGGCTCTTCTAGGGCTTTAAAATGGAGTTGGAGGCCTTTGTACATGTATATGAAGATGCAAACACAATTAAGTGATTTATTTCATGGCCAATATGTACACTGAAGCAACATGGAACTAAAACTGGAATAAATATTGCAATCATAAGTTGGAAAAATTTTTATTTTACATTATGATCTGCTCTCAGTATTCTATTCAATCCAGACTGTATTCAAGCATCTGACTTCCATCTGTCTTTAAACACTTACAGAAGAAAGGAAAGTAATCAATTTACAGATCTTTTACCTGTTAAAGCATCAGTGATGATCACAGATTTCTGGAGTTCAGGGTTCTCTAATGCATAAGGCAGTGGGTACTGCTCATGGTAACCAGAAATGTTTTAGATTTTTTGATTGTCACATACCTAACAACATGAAGAACTGCATACAAAAAAATAACAGGTTTTTTTTGTGACACTACTGGAAGTGATCCAGAAGAAGATCTTCAGTTTTGAAATGTTATTCCTGTTTGATTTAATTTAAATATTTATGATCTGGGGAAGATATGTAGTAGATGAAATTATTTGAAGACATGTTCTTACACTCAAAGTCATGTTATAGGCCATAGTCTCATTAATAATGCAGTTAAATTGTGGAGGTTGTTTTTTAAAATCTTCCTAGTATCTATGCATTTTCTCTGATGTTATGATTATCTTTGCAACGTCCCTCTGGTCCTAAGGTTGATGCTTCAGCCCTTCTCAAGAAGTACAGGAGACAGGGGGTCGCAGTTACTTGTCAGCATGTGCAGGTGTCTGCCAAGAGAAGTGTGACACTGATGTTTTCTTTCTCTTCAGGCTTGGGCTCTGGCTGGTGCTATATTTATAGGTTTTCCTGTCACATTCCACTTAGTTCTCCTGCGCTGCCAGCTGCAGCCTGGCAGTGGCCCCCACCATCCCGAGGGGACTCCAGGCACACAAAGAGCTGTGGTTTTTCAGACAGTGACTGCAGTGGAGAGGGGTGTCACCTCCCTGTTCACTTCGGAGCTGAAGATGGAGCAGGGTAAGCAGATGTAACTGGCTCTGGTGCAGGGCTTGAAACAATGACACCCAGCTCAGTCTAGGCAATTTTCAACTTCTGTGCTTGCTGAGAGGATGTATGAATTTGGTATGTGTTGGATACCATAAGAATCACATGCTGGGCTTTAATACCATGCAAAACTATGATCTGAAAGATGAGATAGAGAATTTTTTATATCAGTGAGCTAGGTAAATCAGTAAGAAGTCTCTAATATAGGATTACAAATACACAATGCTGTTGACAAGTTAAAGGAATAGTTTGAAATAAACTACCAAAGGGGAAGTACAAAATATTTCATCTGGATAGGAATACTAATCAGTGTATATATTCAAAATGATAAATAGTGGGCTAAATCAAATTTTACCGCAGAATGTGACTAAAGAATTGCAGTGGATCACAGAAGATGTTATCCCAAAGAATAAGGTGTGAATAGCCTCAGGTTTATGTCTGTTCTATCTCTGATTCATTACAAAGAATATTCTGTGTCATCCTTGACCAGTGTTTGTCTAGTTTGTTCTCAAGGACTTTGAGTAATAAAGGCTGCCTAAGGTCTCTGGGGAATCTACTCTTATGCTTTATTCTCCTGCTTTTTATGGCAGCTTGTCTCATGTTTGAACTTTTTTTTTACTGCAATAAAATTTGATTTTTCCTTTTCTATTGTGTGCCTGGAGAACATGCTTTTCTTTTTTATTTTTCAACCTGTTATGAACACATAGACAAAACATACTGTTCCTCTTTAGATATGAGGCCTGTAGCCATGAGATATGTGGTAAAGGGATTACTGTGATAGACTGTTAAAGGCTGTTTTAGGCTGCTGATAGGGATAATAGGTTATCAAGCAGAGGATGATCCTTATTGCTACAATCAGCCCTATGGTAGAGGGAGTGAAACTGAGGGGCCAGATGTATGACCCACAGTCTTTGTGATCTTGATCTTTAGTTACAAAGAGAGATATTAACTCAAAAGCTCTCATTTACATATAAAGTAGTTGCCTTTCCCTCTTCCCCTCCCCGTCTTTATGAGGGCAGCAACAGCTTATTTGACTACAGTCTTACCTCCATTTCTCCCAAAAGTATAATTTTCTCATTTGAAGTACTCCATGGAAGAATACAGGGATGCCTCTTTGGTAAGATTTGCACCTCTGGCTGCATTGAATGATACCCAGGTGAAATTAACCTTGATTGATGGTAAAATTAGCCTGACTGAATTACCACATTTATGAATGGCAATTCTGAATTTGTGTCTCTGTAGTTTCAACCAACTGTGAATCTGTGATTGTGAAAGTTCATGTTGAACAGTTGTAGTCTTACAATACCAAACTGGCTACAATCAGAAATTAAGCCCAGCTACACCTGATATCTCAAGAGACAATTAATAATAAACCCAGGGAGTTAAAAGGAAAGTGATGTGGGTTCTGAAATGGGATCTTGCCTTATCAGTGAATTGAAAAACAAGCCTCACACTCTCAAAGATGGGGAGTGATGTACTGTTTTGCTTAGTTTGTTTAGGCCTACAGTTTTACAGCAGAGCTTGGGTAGGATGTGCTACTGGTAGTGGACAGACCTCAAAGACATTTGGCAGAGATGAGAAACTACCAAAGCCAGCTCAGCAACTGTGCTGAAATCAGTCCCAAGTAGGTAAAAGGTAATTCCAGCAGGAGGAGATTGCAACACACAACCCACCGACTCAAGAAATCATCCAGCTCAAAAGAAGAAAAAGACTAGTATGTGGGCTAGTTAGCATGAGAAGCAAGAGAATTGTTTAACCAATAGAAGATAGAATACCAATTAAGATAAGAACTACATAACATGTAGCAAGTGAACCATAATTCTTTTGTATATTCAAATACATAAATAGTGTACAGTTTTGAGAATCGGTGCACTGGTTTTGTGGATTTACTACCTAGCTCTCATCTTCACACAATATGAAATAAACAAACTGTTGTGTGTGGGATTGGTTTATTGCACATTGGATGACTAATCCCATTTTTAGGCACAACACTCCCAGCCCCTTTGATCTCTGAGGTCCAGCTAGAGAGCAAGGATATTTATATCCTTCCAAATTTCTATACTCTATACTTGCAAATCTATACAAGCAGATAAGGGGGGGTTTTTTTGTCTTTTTTATGCTACTGAAGATGCTGTATGATGCTGTCTAACAGTTTGAGCTGCTTCAGATAATCTTTTACAAAGCAGTCTTGGTCTTGAGATTACTGCTTTCTATGAGAAAGCTAGGGGCTAATGAAATTAGCATTGTTGAGGTTATGCTGCAACTTGACTATTGGAACCTCCAAGGTTTCTTCTGCAGTGTAGTCCTGTAAAGACTGTTCCAACACCCATCTGCAATCTCCTATGTTGGAATCCTGTCCATGGCTTTGTAAGGTAAATGGTACATATCTTTTCTCTAGAAAGGTATGATACGTACCTGACTGGAGATAAACTGATGTAACAATAAAGTGTCGTATAATTCTAGGTATAGCCAAAAAAACCCAAATTGCTCTTTGAACTGATCAGGTCACAGATCTGATCACTGTAATTCAATAACCTCTAACAATGAATTGATACCACCATCCCTAACTTTCTTTGAGATGGTTCAACTTGTCCATATCCAGGAAATTTCCAGCCACAATTTTATAGCTGGATGGGCCAGGTACCATTCCCAAAAGGCAATCTGGATATAACATCCTTGCTGTGAAACTTTAAGGAATTAAATAGAGTGGATATTTAGACTTTTGCTTGTTTGCTTCAGAATCATGGAATAGGCTCTGGTTCTTAATTTGACTATTTATAATGCAGTTCTGCCTTTTTACCCTGCCCACATCTGGGCACTACCCTTCAAAACATATACTGGATTAGTTAGAGCAGAAAATAGTGTTCTAGAAAATGTGTCCTGAAAAAGATCTTGAAAGAGCTAGTATTATTTGACAGCAAGTAGAAAAGATTTCAGAAGCATACAGTAATAACATTCTATGAAAGATTGTGGCAAAGAAGCAAATAAATAATTACACTCTGTACTATGAACAAGACAAGAAATAACAGGCCTATTTTGCAGCAAAGATGAAGCCTGAACATAAATAAAGGCCTCCTGATGGGCAGAGAGCTGAGCACCAAAGTGAGTCACTTAGGCAATCTATGGAAAGAGGATAGCTAAAGATTTTTATGTATACATTAGAAAAAAAATATTTTTCTCGGTTTAAGTAGAATTAAAATAGAATATCCTGGGCTGGAGAAGACTCATTAAGGATCATCAAGTTCAATTGCTGACTGTGCTGAACATAAAATTTCAACTATATGTATAAAAACATTGTCTTAAAACTTGTTGAACATGGAGAGGTCATAACCACTTCCCTAGGGAGCTTGTTCCAATGCTTTAACATCCTCTTAGTAAAGAACTTTTCCCTAATATCCAATCTGAACTTCTCCTGGGGCACCTTTACACCATTTCCAGTGTTCTATGATAACCAGAGTGAAGAGATAGAAAAAAAAAATCACAGAATATTCTGAGTTGGAAGGGACTCACAAGGATCATGGAGTTCAGCTCTTTAGTGAATGTCCCATAGATGGTTCAAACTCACAAATTTGGCATTATTAGCACCCCCTTCTCTGTTCTGTCTTCTAAAAAAGTTGTAGACAGCAATGAGGTCACTCCTCAGTTACCTCTTCCATAAACTGGAGAAAGTATTCTTAGACACTTCAAGTACTTCCATCCCTGTTGTCCCCCTTTGGACACATCCTAATATTTTTATGTTCTTCTTACATATGTTCTTTGGAGCTCAAAACTCTTCACAGTACTTGAGGTGAGACTGCACCAATAACAAGTCTAGTGAAATAATCACTTCCTTTGACCAGTTATCTATGCTGTGTTTAATACTCCCAAGGACACTGTCAGTACTTTTGGCTGCCAAGGCAGACCATTGTTTTGTTTTGAGTTTAAACGAACCCTATTTGATATAGCAGATGGAGAAGGTTCCCCTTTATGGCCTCTCCCAGCCCTGTTTTCTATGATGCTATTACCACATCTGTGAGTGATACCACGGATGATCACTCATAAAGAGTGTGATACTCATTTTAAATTCTTCTCAGGTTGAACAAAGACACCAGACCCCACACCAGGGAACATTTGTGCTTTTATTGTATAGTTGCCTTGACTTTGGCAACCAGCCCACTATTTGCACTCACAGTGTTGGCTAATGCCCTCAAATTTTACTTCTCAAAAGTGGTGGCTGACAAGCTCTTATTTTCTTACAGCTCTCAAATTCTTACAGTACGCTTCAGTAAGCTCTCAGCTCCCACAATAAACTTCTCAAAGGTGCTGGGTCAAAAGGTGCTGGCCTAAAAGTCTCAGCACACCTCCTCAAGCTCCCTAATCCCACAACAAACTTCAGTACGGAGTACAGGGTAGAATATGACAGATGTGATTAGCCCAGACAAAGAAAAGCAGGAGAGAAATAAAGGTGGAAAAGAGATAAAGAGGACGAAGACCACCAGCCCTTAGATCCCATATCGGTCCTGCCATGTGAATGGTCCAGATCTGGATTAGTAAAATTAAGAAAGTGAAAGAGAGGCAAAAAACACGGAGGAGAACTGATCTGATTTATTTTAGAGTTAACCTGGTGCACGACTCTTACGTAAACAAGATTTTTTGGGTCGTTTCATTCCTGCATGTGCAGCCAGTCCTCTCCTCTAGGAAGTGAATCTGAGCTGGGGCACGACTGAGAATAAGTCTACAGGTGAAACAGGAATTTGGCTCAAAACAACGTTGCTCTACCTCTGTGGGACCCTCNGAGAAGGTTCCCCTTTATGGCCTCTCCCAGCCCTGTTTTCTATGATGCTATTACCACATCTGTGAGTGATACCACGGATGATCACTCATAAAGAGTGTGATACTCATTTTAAATTCTTCTCAGGTTGAACAAAGACACCAGACCCCACACCAGGGAACATTTGTGCTTTTATTGTATAGTTGCCTTGACTTTGGCAACCAGCCCACTATTTGCACTCACAGTGTTGGCTAATGCCCTCAAATTTTACTTCTCAAAAGTGGTGGCTGACAAGCTCTTATTTTCTTACAGCTCTCAAATTCTTACAGTACGCTTCAGTAAGCTCTCAGCTCCCACAATAAACTTCTCAAAGGTGCTGGGTCAAAAGGTGCTGGCCTAAAAGTCTCAGCACACCTCCTCAAGCTCCCTAATCCCACAACAAACTTCAGTACGGAGTACAGGGTAGAATATGACAGATGTGATTAGCCCAGACAAAGAAAAGCAGGAGAGAAATAAAGGTGGAAAAGAGATAAAGAGGACGAAGACCACCAGCCCTTAGATCCCATATCGGTCCTGCCATGTGAATGGTCCAGATCTGGATTAGTAAAATTAAGAAAGTGAAAGAGAGGCAAAAAACACGGAGGAGAACTGATCTGATTTATTTTAGAGTTAACCTGGTGCACGACTCTTACGTAAACAAGATTTTTTGGGTCGTTTCATTCCTGCATGTGCAGCCAGTCCTCTCCTCTAGGAAGTGAATCTGAGCTGGGGCACGACTGAGAATAAGTCTACAGGTGAAACAGGAATTTGGCTCAAAACAACGTTGCTCTACCTCTGTGGGACCCTCTCTTCTATGTTTGACACAAAACATGCTTATACCTGATTCTGTACAGACACCAGCCTCTGAGCTGAACCTCTGCATTGCATGAGACATTACTGGTTGAATGGAGCTGAAATAGTGCTGGGGATCATGCTACCAATTCAGTGGTATGCTGTTTCAATATTCTAACTTGTGCTCTGGATCTGACAGTATCCCTAGTACAGATTTAATCCTGCATGGGATAATCAGGATATATCTGTGTGATAAACCAGTCTTACAATAGAATTTAAAATACAAAAACAAAAGGATTTGCTAGATAATAGCTAGGACAATACTTAACAAATGTATAGAGCCAAGAAAGAAGGTATGGAGGACTGACAAACCTGTAATTAATGTTGCTGAGATGGAAACAGGGAGAGACATGGTAATCCAGCATGTTATGCAAGACTCAAGTCAGGAGAGGACTTGAAAGTTCAGAACAGAACCTTAAAGTAATTGTAAGTCAAAGATTAATTAGGGGAAGTTTTCAAGTATTAATATTTCTTATATTGCTGTGTAGGTGGCAGTCTAGGCTAGTGGTTCTTAAAATTGCAAAGAGTAGTATGTTTTTATATGGGTCTACATAGAAAAAAATGCTTTACATCATTTCTCCATGCCTCTTTTTTNAGAGGGAGATATGGAATAGGCGGGGTTTTCTACCTTTTTTTTTTTTTTTAACTTTTTTTTATTTTTTATTTTTTATTTTTTTTTTATTTTTTCCAGAATGGAGAACAGCCTGTCACTCTCTGGCACTAAACTAAAATAAAATGGGAAAGTGGATTTTTCTCAGCTTCCTGAAAAACTGGATATACACCCCCATTCTAAGGCAATGACTAATCCTGAGGAAAGCAAGGCAGTCTTAACCTATATAAGG
>VZTR01005024.1:0-19353 GCA_013400775.1 Chaetops frenatus
TATATATATAAAATTTTCCAGTATTAATCCTGTGGGACAAAGTTTCTGAAACCACTGACAGTCTAGGGCTAAGATTGGATGCAGCCTCACCCAGACTCCTCTCTGAGGAGGAATTTAGAAAGTCAGGACGTCCTCTCTGCACCTCACAACTCAAACAGGTCTTCCCCAATAAACTCTGTATGAAGTTCACTCCCTCTCCACTGGTGACAATTTGCCATAGTTGGCAGGATGGCAAATTTTGAGAAACAGACAAAAGGCTTGAACAGAATATTTAAAGAGGCACAGTATAGGCAAGAAAATCAGGAACATAGTAATAGAAAAGGAAAAACACATTGCCATTTTGGTGAGAAAAGTATATTGCCAAGCAATGTAATAAGGAGTTTAGTCTTTGTTTGACTTAACCAAAACTTTGCAAATTAGAAGTTGAATGCCTAGCTGGAGAGAAAGCTGAAAAAGAATTGAATGCTAAAAAGAGGTTGGCTGAAAACTTGAGGAACCAGTTAGATGACTTCTTCCAAAAAGAATTAAATTTGCAAACTCCCTATCTCAGTGGGGAACTAGAGAATAAGGAAGGGTTTTCCAGCCTACTAATGAGACAGAGGCTCCATGCAATATTATCTCCCCATCCTTTACTCATCGTTGCAGGATTTTGATGCAATAAAGCCAAACTCTACTTCGCTTGTAAAACTAAACTCTGCCCACTTGTAAAAACTGAATTAATTTATGAGGTGAGGCCCACTGTAACAACTAAAGATAAACCTTGCACTATGATGCAATTGATTAAACTGCAAGAGAGATGTAGCAAGGATTCCAAAGAAATCAAACCAGGCTAGCATCTCTATCAGAGCACAGTCGTGTCCAGCAGTGGGATGGTACACTGGGCTCTTATATTTGGCCCATTTATGCAAGTAGAAGCTATGAAGGATGGCAAACATAATCCTTGCTTTTAGGTCCTAAGGACTCTGAAAATAACAGTCACACCCATGAACATTCTGTCAAGCCCAGAGCTTGACAGGATCCATTCACTCATGTCCATATCCTGGAGGAAGAGAACAAGGCTCCCATCTCACCTGTTGCAGAACCAAGAGTTAAAGGTTCAAAGTCCAAGTTTAAAGATTTAAAGGACAGATGTCTGCCAAGGAAGGCAGACATTCCCTTGGAATGGAAAATGTGACCCCCTTCCCTCCAAGTTATTATAACTTTGAAATTACTGGGCTTTCAGGCAGAGATATAGGAAAAGGAACAGCAGTTCTTTACTAGCATATATAGATATGTATAACAAGGCAAACAAAGAACGACAACAGAAGCACAACCCCAGGCCCAGCCTTCTCTCGGCCGCAGACACTTTCCCCTTGGGTGCAGTTCCGGGCACAGCCAGCAGGGGCGCTGGTGGCTCCCGGCCGGGCAGGGCAGGTGCGATGATTCCCCCGCGCCTGCAGGGGGCGCTGTGGTGCGAGCTCGGCCGCTTCTCCATGTGGGTAATGGCTACTCAGGCAGTGGAAGAGAGAGAGAAGGGGCTTCCTTTACAAATGCTCAGGAGCAGGAAGGCCCGGTGCCCACCCAGATGGCAAAATGAGCTGTAGCAGGAACCTCAGAGAAGTGGCTGGAATGGCAGAGGCAGGCATACCTCATGGTGGTGAAAAAAATGTACCAGAAAACTCCACAACCTTAGTGGGAGCCGTGGGGATCGGGCAGACACAGCTGTTGGGTTAGATAGCAAAACAGCCCAAGGCAGCTGCAGAAAACAGCAGGGCTGGGCAGCAGCAGCTGGGCTTCTGTGTAGCACTTGCCACATGTGGACGGGGAGACAAGCCCTCTGGGAAGGACAAGGGGGTCGGGTCCTGGATATGAGAAGCAAGTTAATGGAAGTTAGCTTTTGCTGGGTATTATATGAATTTATATTATATTATTAATTATATTATAAATTAAATATTATAATGCTGTTAATATTAGGGTAATGACGTGTTGTAGAGTGGTTGGTGTTGTTACAATGGTCTAGTTGTGAGGCTGGTTTTCACGAGGATGGTTTTGTGTGTTGTAGTGTGGGTTTATGAGTTTACATTGGGCAGCCTGTTGCGGGCCAGACCATTGAGACACAACCTTGAAAGGAGCAGAACTTCACCCAATGATAACCCTGGGGACCACAGTGACGAGTCTATGTCACCAAGAGGAATGACATAGGGCGAGACTATGCAAAATCAAAATCAATATGCATCAAGCTGATGCAATACCAGGGGTATAAAAGGTGGAGCTGCCATTTTGTGTTTGAGCCTCTGGTGTTTTGCCATGTTCCCAGCGCTGTTCCTTTTACTTTGTGAGATTTTTTGTTGTTTTCAATAAAATTTTTATAACTTATTCCCACTTGGAGTCTGAGTCATTTATAACACTGGGTTTTTCCCCTGAGGCACCCAAGTCAGTGGTGAGAGTCCTTTCTAGTCAAATTGTGTATTAATAAGGTCCAAGTTGACCAGCTACTCTTATGGGCAGAGACTTATCCATGGTGAAGAAAAAGCAGTGCCAGGCTGGACTTCATGGTGACAGTGAATTCTTCCCACAGCATCAGCAACTTGACCATTCCCCTCCGACCCTGAGAGCAAGAGAGAGAGGAGCCAAGCCCAGCTCCTCACCCCCCAGTCAAAATCTCGCTGTATCACTGCCCTTCCAAGAGGAAGTCTGTCAGCTAGAGAGTGCAGCTGCATCCTTCCCCCCACCTTGGCCACTTCTTCTGTCTTTTAAGTAGCAGTTGTTGTTATCTCTTAGGCAACAGCTGGGAGAAAATTCCCTGAGAGAAAAAGGAAAAAAAAAAAAAAGAAAAATCCTAACGGCCAACAAAGAGATGGGACAGTTAATAATTGGTCTGGTCCTGCACTGCTCCAGGCCTTGAGATTTTCTCTTGTGGAAGCAATAATTTCCTGAAATGAGTTGCAAAACATTCCAGCTAATGATGTGGTCTGTGTTTCAGATTTCTGCATTGTTAACTTTTGATTCCTATGTTTATGTTCATTCCCCCATGGATATTTACTCTGAGGGCTGATGAGCATTCCAAGAACTTCCATTTCAGGAGTATGTCATGGCTACCATAAACTGCATCCGAACTCCTGGAGGGTTCCCTTGCAGGCTGGAGTCGTTGGCCTGGCACACTCCTGTGGGGTTTCCAGGCAAGCTGAAAGGGCACACATAGCCAAGCTCCTTCCAGCCATGCAATCCTTGACCAGACAGCCAAGGATTCCTGTGTGTGAGGACAGGTACCGCTTACCTGCTGGACTGCTCCTTTAGAAGAGGTGCTCTCACCTTGCTCCAGTGAGGGCAAAAAGATGCATCAGGGAATTAATCCAAGACCGGCCCTGAGGCTGAAGGAATGTAGGGAGTCTCTCCTGGGGCATGAGTTTGCCAGTTCCTGAGAGATCCCCATCTGCCCCTAGTGCTCTGCTGCCAGGGTTGTCACCTGATTCCTATCTCTGGTATCCTTGAATAGAATGGAATCCCTGCGGCCTGGCTCAGTCTGGTTGTATCTGGGCCCTTCTGGCAGAGCTGTAAGAGCAACAGCAAGCACTGCCCAGGACACGGCCATGGGACCTAAGTCATTGCTGTGGAACTTTGGAAAGCTCAGCTTCCTGTGATGCCCTCACAACCCTGCTGCCATCATCTCAGAACTGACAAATAAGCTGTGGGATAATGTTTTAAAATTGGTAATTGTGTTTGTTGTGAGCAAATAGTTTGGCTTTCCAAAGACTGTAGACCACAGTTCTCAGGGGTTACTGGGTGGGTGTCCATAGGACATGGGGATTTGTGAGTTTGATTTTTTGGCACTGAATTGCTAATGAAAAGTTGAACTAATCCCAAACTGGCCAAATTCACTGCCTGTAGCTTTTGGCCAGTGGGGTGGGGCTGCCGGGCTGGCAGGGAGGGATAGGTTGTAGCATGTTTTGGGGCACCTGGCAGAGAGGACAGATGGTCACACAGGGACACAGCAGCAGCCTCTCCACCTGCCATGGGGCAGCCAAGGAATGTGCCAGGCAGGGAGCTGGAAGCTGTGCAGGGAGACAGACAAGCCTGTTCCCCTGGGCACCATGGAAGAAGAATCAGGCTCAGGAAAGCTCCTCTGTAGCCAAGACTGAGAGTCTACTCAGTCAAGACCCAATCCACTTCCATTGCAAACTATATCCTGGCTCCCCTCTCACGACAGGCAGCCCCAAGCCCAACATAGTACAGAGCAGGTATTGTCTGAAAAGTTGTACTGGTTTTGGCTGGTGTAGAGATAATTTTCTCCATGGTATGGTCAATGGTTCTGATTTGTTGTGGAAACAGCTTTGAAAATTACAGGGATGTTTTAGTCATTTTTGACTTTCATTGACATCAAGGCTTTCTCTGCTCCTCATGTTACCGCACCTGCTACGGGTGCACAAGGAGTTGGGAGGGGACACATCTGGGACAGCTGACCCCAATTGAGCAAAGAGATATTCCAGACCATATTGTGTCATGCTCTGCATATAAATATGTGGAAGAAGAAAGATGAGGGGGATGTTTGGAATTAAGGTGTTTTTCTTCCCAAGTAAGTGTTCCACATGTTGGAGCTCTACTTTCTGGGGGTTGGCTAAACACCCACCTACCTTGGGAAATGGTGAATTAATTCCTTGGCTTTCTTTTCTTGTGTCCTGGGTTTTGTTGTACCTGTTAAACTGTTTTTATCTCAATCCATCGATTTTCTCACCTTTACTGTTCTGAATTTCTCTCGCATCCTGCTGGGGCAGTGTGAGTGAACAGCTCTGTTGCTCTCAGCTCCTGGCTGAGGTTAAACCACAACATCTGTCCACTGAGTAATGGCTTCATTCTCTAGGAGTAGCAGAAGGGAAAGGGACTGCAGACTCACCTAGTTCTTAAGGAGAAAAAGGAGAGTGAGGTAGATGAGAGACCAAGGACATGCATTGGCTTTTATACTGGTCCTGCACTGCCTCATGGCCAGAGGTTGCCCAAGCAGACTGAAAAATTTTTGACAAGCTCTTCTGAAATGTAAGACATCCCAGATGATACAGGCTGTGTTTGAGGTTCCTAGTGCCTTTCACTTCTTTGTTTACACTACGATCTTTTCCTCATGGATGTTTGTTTCGAGGTTGGAATGAGATTTCCTAAAATTTCTGGGACAGGAGCATGTAATTGTGGGCAGAACAGTCACACCAGTTGCTGGAGACTTGGAACAGACTAGGACCAGTTGCCAGGGGCAGTCCTGGGATGGTGTTTTCAACCCCACTGACAAAAGGCCAGGCTCCTCTCAGACCTGCAATCCTTGTCTGGACACCAAATGGGTCCCATTTGTTGAGGGCACACTTTCACCCTCTCTTCCTTCCAGCACCTTCTGATTGCTACTGGTTTTTCTGTTCCAGGGAGCTGAACTGCACTGTTGAGCTTCAATATTTCTCATTTGTTCACCAACCTTGGAAGAGATTGCCCAGGCTGCTTGGCTTCCTCCACTCTTTAGGCCATGACTGGGGATCCTCAGCCAATCCATGTTTTGGGCCTTGAGGTTTCTTGGCATGCTCCACCCCTGCCAGGGTTGTGCTCATTAAACCCAGAGTGGTGACATAAGGGCATTTTTGCTTGATGGATGCACTTACATTTATGATAAATTCATTAGAATGCATGGCATGGACAAATTTGCATGCAATGCTGTGCAGATGAGCACAAACAAGTCTGTACATTTCTGGCTCTCATCACAACAGGATATGATGGCCATCCCCACAGTTGGTGCTCCTCAGCACCGCCTGGCTCTGCAGGCTGGGTTGCCTCTTGCATCCTCCATGTTAACAAGCTTAAAAGAGCATTAACTTTATGTCAAGGGAGAAATGCCAAGAAATCCTGCCCAGCTTGTGCATGGAAACCCTGAGTGGATCTGCTTCTAGTGTTGTGTGGTAGGTGCTTGTCTCAAGGAGTCAAGAGCTTCAGCTGCACAGAGCAAGGAAGGGAGGGCAGGTGGGAGCCTTGGCCAACCACGTCAGGAGGAGGTTGTCAGGTGAAGGAAGGTGGGAAGCTGGGGAGTTTTGGCAAAAGAAAAAAGGCTTCTGCTCCCCCTGTGGACTTTAACTTCAGAACAGGTGCTGTCACCTGCAAAATGGTGAGGACAAAAAGACACATTGGGGAATTTACCAGGGGGACCTGTGTGCAAATAATTTTTCCTCCTTGAAGGAGAAAATACCTGTGATGTCTTCAGGAGACTCCCTCTCTTAGGAATCTTAAGCACCAGTTTTCTAACCTGACCTGATGTCTTGAGAGGTTTCTTGTTTGCCAGAGGTCAGATGCAACATGTTGCAGAAGGGCTGCTGAGCTTGTCCTGCCTTTGGAGCAATCCCGTTTGCTGTTCTTTGATGTGGGCTCCAGGTATAATGTCCAAAATGTTTCCAGAGTAGCTACAGAGCTCTGGGGTGAAGTAAGGGTCTGAGGGGCCAAGCTGGAGAAGCTTGAGCTGAAAAGAACCCATCCAGTGGGTGAACACCTGACTGCAGGATTTGTGTTGCAAGTGGAGATTTGGTTTTGATTGCCAGAGAAATATCTGCGGCACATGAGGGGTACTGAGCAAGGATGGAAGATATTTGACAAAGTCATGCAAGTAATCTTTAAATCTCATAAGAAATCAACGACATCCTTTGCCTACCTCTTTACTCATTCTTCCCTTGGGTGTTATTTTTGCATTGAATCTGTGCAGCTCACTGCAGGCCTGAGGAGACATTATACAGAAATGGATCCCCTTGGCACACATGGGTCCATCTAGAGTTCCCAGAGGAACAGTTTTGTACAGTAGCATCAGACTCAGAGCTCCTGCTGGCTGGGTTGCATGCAGTTGTTTTCAAACATGTGTGATCCCCCTAAAGGCATCACGTGGCCCTGCTCCTAATGAAGTGTGGAGTATTTCTCACCACTCATTAAGAACTGGAAGGCAAATCATTCCTATGTGGTTAATTAGGGAGCTTTTCCAGTTTAGTTGGTTTGTTTGTTTTTACTGGCACGGAGATGGTAAACAGGAAGATTTTAATCAGCTCTCAAGACAGTGGCATTTTTTTCTGCATTCTTTTGTCTGAGCATTTGCCCTTTGTTTCTAGTAAAGTCAACACATTCTGATGATGCAAATTCAGTGGATCAAGGTGCTTTCATGGGAGATGCATTATTTAGCTCTGGTGAGAATCCTCTGAGCCTGGACATCTAGTGACATTTTCACCCACTTTAAACTCCACTTCTCCACCTTGTATCTCCCCAGTTTGGCTATAAGAGTTATTTGGGAAAGAGGGGGAAGGTTTTGGTAAAGCCATTGTGAACAGAATGTCCACTGCTCTGGTTGAATGGTGAGAACCAATTGTGTGATCCACCTGCATTTCCACATATGCATGACTTTCTCCACCAAACGATTAGATGTGAACTCACCAGTTGCCATCGGAGCCCGGGTCAGCAGCTCTGTCTGATTGCTGAACCTCACACTCATGTCCAAAGTACTCTAGGGAGAGAGGTGGCAGGGAGAAGTTGGGCTGGTTGCTTTAATCAACTGCATCTGTCACAAAAAGCACAAGGAAATCCGCCTCATTTTAACCCACTGAGCCTTTGGACTTGAACAGGAGTTGCAAAAAGTGATTTTCTCATGTCAAACATTTTTGTAATTTGTCACTAGACAGTGTACACAGTGTCTTTTTGGGTGGAAGTCTTCTCAATAAAACCTGGGTGTTTTACTACTTACAACTTTAATCTACTCTGATTTTTTTTTTTTTTTTTTTTTTTTTTTTTTTTGCCTAGGTTATTTCTAGTCTTTAAACTCTCTTGAGCACCACTGGGAGAAAATTTGATCTTTGTAAAATGTAGCTTGCCTGACCTGTACAGTAACTTCTGGGGGAGATGAATTTAGGTCTGAAATTGCCTATTTCTCCCCACTGATGACCTGTGACAAATAGCTCAGGTGAAGACATCTGCTCTGGAGGTGAAGGAGATAAATTCTTTTCTATTTAGAATTATATCTCCAAATGAATATCAGAAAAGTCTCAATTAACTCAGACAAGCTCTATCTTGGAGCACAGTTTCTGCTCATTTATAACACGAAAAGGAGGTTTATGAGACTGACTCCTTGCAGATGTCCCCACTGGGATGGTTAAGCTACATGTGGTGTATCAAAGGCATTAACCTCAGCCCTTTCCTTCATCCATGCAAAGAGAGCAGAACTTCCCATCACCTCCTACACCAGATCACTGCCAGAGACACCTGCAGAGATACCTGCAGTACCTCTCCCCACTGTCCTGAGTAAGGGCTGCACATCAGCTGCCTGATGTACAGCTCAGATGTTTATTTAGATTGTTATGGTTTAAACCTAACTGTGAGAGATGATCTGACATCTAAAACAAGCTTGGGAACACTCTGATAGGACCAAAGGCCAGGTGCTTTGCCCTGGCTGCAACACCCTTGCTGGTCTGGGGGAGCAATGGAGTGGAGAGGAAGAGGGAATACACATCCCTCTTCCTATCCATGAGTGAAACAAGTTCTTTTGTTTTACAGGCTCCCCAACTCCTTGTTTACCCTCACCTGAGATGTTTAATTAACAGCTGTGCTAATTAACACCGTTGCTTATTGTCAGGTCTGTGGAATCCAGTGTCATCCTGGCTGACAGGAGACAATTTTTGAGTGAGACAACAGTGAAACATGCCCTGGGGTGGCTCATGCCTGGGTGACATGGTGTGTGAAAGGGTTTGGGCAAGTGCCAAGAGCAGTTATCACCTCACATACCCTGGGATTTTACACAGCAGGCTAAAAATCCTGGCAAATTGGTGTCCCAGCTGACAGAAGGGTGCCTTGCCTGCCCCAGTGAAAACCAGCAGCTTTTGGCACTGTGTCGGGGCTTGTTCTGCGGCTGTTGAGCCATGACTCGTTTCAGTCAGAGAACTGTGGTTAAGACAGTGTCATGGTTTGAAAGAAAGTAACTTTTTCCAGTGAAGATTTTTGCAATTTCCTGAGGAGTGCAGCTTCCTGCATGTCTAAACAACCAATTAGGGGCTAGCTCTGAGATAGACACACTGAACCATTGAGAGAAAGAGTACGCCTTTGTGAAATACAAAATTTAAGAGTGAGAAACGCAAGTTTCTTTTTCTTTGGGTTCCAGCTCCTGAACAGGTAACATCAAAGCTCCGTGATGCCCAGCAGGCCTGCCTGGGCCTGGGCCCAGGCTGCGCCAGGCTTGGCCTACTTGGCCCTGAGGACTATTGGCCCGGGGGTGCTGGGCCTTCCCCCTGCTCCGCTGGGAGAGGGGCCAAAAAAGTGATCAACAGCTTCTGCCGTGGCTGGCTGCTTCTCCTGCCACTGCCCCCCACCCCTGCAGCTCCGCGGGGCCAGCCCAGGCTCTCCCAGGCCTGGGCCCTCCCTGCTTCCAGGGGCAGTGCCCAGGCTGGGCCAAGCCCTCTCAGAGGGGGGCTCTCTCTGTCCACAGAACTGAGCCTGAGTTTCACCTGCAGCCACGGCTGTGGCTTCTGCTGCTGCCCCCTCCCTCCCCCCGCCCCGGGAGTGCCACTGCAGCCTGGTTCCTGAATCCTGCTGGCTCTGTGGGTCAGACCCACTCCACCGTGGTCCAGCAGAGGTCCTGCCACAACCTCCACTCCCTCCCTCCTTGGGATGGGAACCCTCTCAGCTGTTCCTGCCTTTCCCACTCCCCCACCTCTCTGAAGATGGTTCCAACATGTCTTTCAGTGCACCAAAAAAACTTAGGTATAACTTCAAGTGCACAAAAAAGGACTCAAAGAATGAAAACACAGAAAAAACCAACAAAGACACTAAAGTCAACGAAAAAAAGAATGGAAGTCTAGAAAGAGGAGAAAGAAGAGATGCTTTAAGCTGAAACTCTCCTGTAGAACCATGGAAATGAACTATATTCGAACCACTTCCTCGTAACTCATGAATGCAATTGGGAAGATGTAGTGGTTTAACTGTAGCCTGAGCAAAGGCACCTATGCTGAAGCAAGCAGATGTTGAAATAGCTGTAGTCTACGAGAAACTTAAACAGAGATAGATGAGGAACCTTGCCACAAAAATAGAAAAAGAGAACCCTTACTTCAATGATAAAAACCCCCTTGCTTCCAGAGACAGAAGACCTTTGCTTTTCTACTAGAACAGCTCATCATTAAAATACTACCCCATGATACAAAGATGAGTCCTCGAAGGCCGTTGCGAGAACAGCTGTATGTCGAAGAAAAGACCCTCACAGTGAACAGATATCTGGGCAGCTGATTCACTGTGAAATTAAACCCATGAAAAAACTGTGTTCTTGAAGAAAGTCTCCATGGCAAAGGAGAAGAAACTCCTCTTCCCAACTAAACTGATGAAAGTCTATTTTAAAGTACTAAACTGACCAAAGATCTTTACATTTTGTTTCTCTGTGTAGTTGATAGTAAAAAAGTTGTTAGTAAAGAAAGACAAATGAAGTGGAAGGAAAAAAAATCTGAAAGTTTACTTTGATTCCTATTATTTTCCTTTTAAGTTTTTCTCTTTAAGTTCTGTTAATAAGCTGTTTTTACCTTCAAAAGTTTAAGCCTGCTTTGCATTTCTCTTAATCCTTATCTCACTACAAAAATAAGTAAACTCAGTAAGTGCACTACTATTAAGCCAAAGCATTTGAACCACTCCACTAATTATTCATCTGGTGTTAGGAGGCGATGTGAAACCACTACAGGCAGGGACCAAACCACCTCTGGGAATGTCACGTCTGAGCCACGGATCCAGACTGCATCTGAGAACACTGTGGTTGAGACAGAGACTTAAACTACATGAGAGGACACCATGACTGAGACAGGGACCCACACAGCAACTCCAGTAAGTATCCCTTCCAACCTGAACCATTCTATGATCCCATAATTCCATGATTTTAACATTATGTTGTCTACTGTGGAAATATATGCATTTCCATTCCTGGTGACATTTGGTGTAGACTCAAGGAACAGAAAAGACAGTGTCTATGACTATGGAAGACTGGTGATAGTCCCTGGATGCCGGGGCAATCCCTGCTCACACTCCCGTACAGCCAGAATTGCTCTAAGCAGTTCTGCTCCTGCTGTTCCCTCCAGGTCCCAAGTCTGAGCTGCAGCTCCTGCTCGCTCCATGCTCCCAGACTCTGTTTCTGGGGCTGCTGCCAGCCTTTCATGGTCTACTAGGCTGACAATACCAGTCCCAAGGGCAGCACCAGCCTGTGGGGTTGTGGTAGTGTGCCAGTGTCCCTTCTTGGCTGTGCAGAGTCAAGGGTAGAGATGAGTGATGAGCCTGGGGGCTGATTCTGGGACTGCCATGTGGTGGCCTAACAGTTCCATCAAGTCTGCTGTGACCTCTGGCTTCTTCACAGACCTCTTTGCCCTGTGTGGCCTCACAGACTGAAATTGAAGGTTTGTGGCAGGCATGTCTGATGCCTTAGGATTTTAGCTTTTATATTTTTCATATATTTTTAATCTTGCAATTCTTTGGTACATAACTCTAACTCCATATAGTGTTAGCTACTGTCTTCACATTTTGGTCAGACAAAACAATTCCTTCCTAGGCCTGGGACTCAAGGACACCTTACTGTCTCAAGCCCCGAAAAGTATAAACAAAAGTAAGTTGGACGGAAGGGGGGGGGGCAGTGTCACCATCTGATTACTAAGGTTCTTAGAAATACCCTGCCTGAATTAAGGTACAAATGAGACCATATGCCAGTGACAATGAGTATGGGTTTTATTTGATAGTAAAAATGAGAGAGAAAGACAGAGAGAAAGAGAAAAAGAGAGGAAGAAAGAGAGAGAGAAAGAGAGAGAAAGAGAGAGAAAGAGAGAGAGAGAGAAAGAAGGAANAGAGAAAGAAAGAAAGAAAGAAAGAAAGAAAGAAAGAAAGAAAGAAAGAAAGAAAGAAAGAAAGAAAGAAAGAAAGAAAGAAAGAAAGAAAGAAAGAAAGAAAGAAGAGCCTCTGTGAATACCCATTAGATCCTTGAATATATTCTCCAGAGCTATTACAAAAGCTGGCTGCAGCCAGGCTGTGCACGAGCACAGCCCTGAATGTTCCTCTTTAGACAGCTGTAAACTGTGACATGCAATGACATGCCATACTCAAACCTTACCTCTTCACAAAAAGAGATAACATTAAGAGAGACAGATTTTAGCCCCCCATTTATCATAAGAGAGGTTGCTGAGGATCAGGAAGATGCCCTAATGCACAGAATTCTCCCTGCCTGGGCAATATTAATGCACAACACTATGAACCATGGGTAAAAGATGAGATTGAGTGATCTATCCAGTGAAACCAAAAATAGAGGCTGCAATCGTAGGCAAAATTAATAGTTCCTGGGAACCAGAACCCACTGAATCTCCAAACAGAACTCAGACGTGGAGAGAGTTGTATAATCAAACATTAGCATTAGGCGTGCCATGAGCTGTAATTCAGAGGCAGCCTGCTGAGGTCATCCAGACTCTAATTAATACGGTTCAGAGTCACAGCGATAGCAATCAGAGAGAAAATGCTCCAAACATTCCGACACCATGACCAACTCCAAGACAGGACAATAACTTTCTGTCTCCAAATTCAAGACCAAAACCCTGATAACACCTGGGGGGCAAATGGGCCAGTCAGTCAGTTGAGTGGAAGCTTATCAGTAGATGTATTATAATGGTCATATATTTTGGTTCGTGTCAGTCTGCATCAACAATGACATTTGGAATAGATATGGAAGCACAAATTTCAGTATTAACACAGCTGAGAAGCTGCATGTCTGGCCTGGAGGGCAAAGAGTTAAAATCACTGATGTAAACAGAGCAAGAGCTGAGTGCCAAACCACAGGGGTTAATTTATGGCTCCCAGGTGAGAAGCTGTACTTAAAGACCACAAATAAAACATTTGAGGCGTTAATGTTTTCAAGAGCTGAACCTGGCACCTGCCCAATGGCAATGTGTGGTCCTTTGGTTCAAATATTGAAGCTAACCCTGATAAAAGATCTAAAACTTGGAGGTTACAATGTGTGTACTCCCTGAGAGTCTGAACTCCCTGACTCAAGGATTGCAAAGGTACCACAATACACAACTTCTGTTGTGTGAAAAGACGCTTCTGAAGTGGTAGGTGACTTGGAAAAATGACAAATTATCTTCAGAACCCATTCCTCATTTAGTTACCATTTTGGCCAGTTCAAAAGCTGGACAGGAGATGGCAACTGACAATTGATTGTCAGCATCTCAATGAAAACACAGCCCAACTAACAGGGGCAGGACTCAATTATTGCAATAATCTCAATATATATCCATGGCAATGACAGTGGCAGCATACCTCTGGCATGGCCTTTATCTTCAAGGTCTTTTCCAGCCTCAATAATTCTAAAGTCTCATTTTTCCTCTTACTTGAGATATGTTCAAACATATAATCCTTGGGGCCATTCCCTATTAAGTTATACTGGAAGTGTTAGGATTTCACCTAAAAATAAGACAAACCTAAACCTTGCTAATTTTATTGCACATGGAAGTGAGGCGTATCTAATGATGGTGGAGCTGGGAAACATTAGATAGTTGTGTGTATGTTCCCTGTGGAGTGATTCCCTCTACAGCACTGTTTGCATGTATCTCTGACCTCAGCTTGTCCAGTTGGGTTGGTGGTAAGGTTGGATCTCTCCTCCTCAGTCTCTGCAATGGAGACAACACCATTAACAGCATCCTGGGTCCAGACCCAGCCGCTTGGCAAAAGAGCGAAGTCCAGGTTAAAGGAGATCTTGAGGATTGCCACACAGATCACACCAGGCTCCACCAACTCACCAAAACTAATTGTAGTGTGGGAATGGGTATTAAAAAGATGTGTCTGACTGGCTTGTCCTGTTCTAATCATTCCCTCAGCCTCCTCTGAAACATGGTTAAGAGATCCTTCCTTGTGAGACATGACTGCTCTTGTGGTTTTATCTCCTAGCTGAAATAGCCAGAGGAAGGAAAATCTATTCCCAGCCATGCAAGTCGACATCAGTCAAACCCTGTTCAACCTGGCCTTGGACACTTCCAGGGATAGGGCAGTCACAGCTTCCCTGGGCAACCTGTGCCAGTCCCTGCTTTTGCCTTCTGCAACTCAGGTGATGTAGCTGAAGAACCTGCCAGTGACAATCAAGGCAAAAAAGGAGTCATTGGGTACCTCAACTTCCTATATGTCCTCAATAGGTAGTTCTCCTGTTTCCTTCCTCCATATTTTTCCTGTCTTCCTTTTATCAGCAGAATGCCCCTGGAAACTTTTCCTATTGCCCTTGATATCCCAGGCCAGTTTTAATTGTGTGAGGGCTTTAACTTTCCAAACTCAATCCCTGACTTCTCAGGCAATTTCTTTGTCACTCACTACAACACCCAGTGGGGATGGAGGGATAACTGCTCTTGCAAGGAGCCTTTCCAGAGCAGACCTGGCATTTGGCAGCAGTGCAGATTTAAGAGGACCAAAAAAGCTGCCCTAGACTTGGAGGAGACAAAGTATTACAGAGCAGCCACAGGTCTTTGGGCACTCTGTGTGCTGCAGTCCCCATGGGGGTGTTGGGTTCACTGGGCCCTGTCAGGTGCTGAAGGACCATATGGGCTACGTCTACCTGTGCCTATGTGCACTGGCCATGGATCCTAGACCAGGTAATGGAGAAGTGGGAAAGCAAGAGGTGAGATTGTGGACTGTTCCCAGATGTTTTTGTCCCCCCACTCTTGCCACCCTTTGGAGTCATCCTCTATTTAAACTGCCTACCCCAGAAAAAGCTCATGAGAGATCTGTTCCCCAGGAGCCAAAGGGCCGTTGACTTCATCACTGACCTGCACTGCCATGGGCTCCTCACTCAAAGGCAGAAGTGGCTGGGCAGCTCCCCTTTCACAAAGCATGTTCCAGGGAGCAGTGCTCCAGTCTGACCTGGGAAGAGATGCAGCAAGGCTGCATGGACTGGTGGTTATTGGTCTGGAGTAGTCAGGAGCATCTCCTTCACCTCCAATGGACAGGGCACAAAAGAAAACCCAGTGAAGTGAGTCATACTCTCTCCTTCCTCTGGGAATGAGGAAGTGTCCCTTTTGTGCCCAGCCTACTCCTCTCCAAAAACAAACTTTCTCCCTGAGTTCACTGAAGAGTTACCATAGAATGAAGGAGGACTCAGAGGCCAAGGCTTGGATGCGAAACTACTTTAATAAGTCTAAAGAACAAAAGGAGGTGGCTTAGAGAGAGTACCAGGAACAGCCATAAAGGTGCAGTGAGGGTGTCCATCTGCCTGGCCTGCAGAGGAAGGGAGGCCAACAGGTCCCACTAGGCTGGCCTGGGGAGGCATGGACAGCAAAGGAAGGAGAAAGAAGAAGGTGAAACATGGAAAAGTAGACAATGGGTATTGCAGGCTTGATAGTTCCTGACACCCTTTACAGAAGAAGCAAGAGATGAAGAGATATTTAAGATACAAAAGTCTAAAGCTCTATCTCTTGTCTAGCAGCATGTTCTCAGGTCTTGGAGGTTCTTGATCAAGGACACTGTCAGCAGCATCTTTAGCAGGGGAGGCACCTGTTGCCACAGTTGCGACTGGTGATGCAGGAGATGTCAAAGCCCCCAGAGTTGATGGGCACTCCGTCACAGCTGAGGATGCTGCCAACGGCAGCCGAGGTGGAGGATCCCACCACGGTGTTCTGTGGGAAGGAGCTGAGGATGGGGCCGGGCAGGGTCACCACCACGGGCGAGGGCTGGATGGCCACCGTGGAGCTCTGGCACTGCCTGACACAGCACTCGTTGCAGCTGTTGGCCAGCGGGCAGGGGCCACAGGGCTGGCAGCAAGGGTTGCAGGGCTGGCAGCTGGACATGGCTGGAGGTCACAGGTGCACCTGGGAGAGGCGGGAGGGAGAAGCAGAAAGTGAGGACACACAAGAAGCAGCTCGGCACCCAAGCCCAGTGCAGCCAAGGCACTCCTGGCCCAGATTGCAGTGCCCAGCTGAAAGGCCAGGAGCCACCTCAGCCACGTGCCAGCCCCTCTCTCTCTGTCTGCACAAGACCTTCTCTGCCCTGCTCTCTGCCAGCAGCAGCAGCTGCCAGCCCTCGGCTCCCACAGGCCCTGTCAGCTGAGAGCTAGAGCCAGGACAGAGCTGCTCTTGAAGCAGGAGCTGGAGCAGGAGGAGGACAAGAGGCTGCCCACTCACCTGATTCCTGAGGAGAAGGAGGCGAGAGAGCTGGATGAGAGAGCAGAGACTTGGGCTGCCTTTTATAGCAGTCCTGCCCTGCCTCAGGCCCACAGGCAGCCCTGTGGAAGTAGTCATTTTGTGACCAGCTCATGTCAAATGTGAACCATGCCAGCTAATGGTAGGGGCTGTGTCCTGGTTTCCTGCATTGCTGCCTTTTCATTTCCTGTCTAATTCCGTGTGCTTTCCTCTATGAAAGCTTTTGTAAGGGCCAGGATTTGAGTCTCATCCTCTCATCTGGGGCAGAAAGGAATTCTGGGGCAGAAAGAATGCTCAATACATTTAGAATGCTCAGATCATGGGAGTGACTGCATTGCTCTCATGCTTCTTGCCCACATGCCAAAGGACTGCCATGTGAGGGCACATGACACATCATTTTCTCTTGTTTTTCCCATCTCTCCATGATGGTCACTTGCTTTTACACACACGTGTACCTGTGGGGAGGATTGGACCCTATTGCTGTTCTAACAGTGCTCAGAGAAAAATTGTGTTTGTGCCTTTTGGCTCATCCTCTCTCTGTACACTCGCTGTGGGTCCTCTGGGAATACCAGGGGTATTCTGGGGCCTGATCCTTCCCCACGATACCTGAGTCCTTTTCTACCATGCTTGTCCCCAGTATCTCCTCAGCAGCATTCCCAGAATTGCACACCTTTTCTGTCTGTGCTTGACTCTGCTGACTGTGTGTGAGCACACAAATCTTTGCATTATTCCATGTAGGTGTGTTTGAGTACATGTGCATCATTCTGCACTTGGGTGACCTTCCTAAGGGCATGCGCAGGTCAGAGGAGCAGGACTGTTCCCTGGAGTGTTCATGATCTCAGAAACACGTTCCCTTTGACATCAGGAATGGCACTCGGTATGGAACCTACAGCTGAATGGTCATGGCTTCAAGCTGGCAGAGAACTAGCATTGAAATCAGCTTCTGCCTCCTGCACTCTCCATTTCTTCTTGTGGAAGGGGAGAAAGACTAAGGAAGCCTGCCCAATTCTGCAGGTTGTTATCATTCAGTGGATCCCCTTCTGGTGGAATGTTGCTGGTGACCAGGGTGAGACACAGGCTCCTCCTGTCCGGGCCAATGCCTGATGCACTTCTACAGCTCAGCAGCCTGGTGCTGAGTGAGCAGGGCTGACACCTCCCAGCAAATGGGTCTTGGACTGAAGGGACCGAAGGTGTTGCTTTGCTGTGAGATGTAGAACAGTTGAGTCAGCCCACATAGCATAGCTGAGTGCTGCTCCCTTTCTTTTAGTGGCCTTGCTGGGAACTTTGGCAGATGATACTGCCAGGAGGCTTCAGCCAGGTCCAACTTCTGTTTCCACAGGAGGAGCTCTCGAGCTTAAATTCTAGTACTTGACCCTAAACAGAGTCACAGATCCAGCTGTGACACATCTGTGCCTGTTATCTGGCCATGGACCTCACCAATCTCAGTTTGGACTCAAACATCTGTGTGACTTCCACAGCTTGACCTGGGACTTTCCTTACTGCTACGAACACTCCTGGAGATCGCTGGATATTGTTGAACCTTGAATACTGTCATGAGGCCTCATCCTGACCTTGACTCTCTGAGTCACTGACTTGTCTTTCCAACTTGACTCCAGATACACATGGACATAAGCCCAAGGCAGAACATGAGCAGGACATGATAAAGCTTGTGCACACTTGCAGACCTGGGACCTTACTGGGATTTGGAGGAAAGCTGGGATAGCTCTCCTGTGTGCCATGTGCAGTGGTTGTGCAGAACAGAGGGCAAAATTGCAACCCTGAACTCTATAAATGCAGATTTTTGTTGCCTCAGGCACCTGCCAGGAAGAATCCTTTGAGAAAGTGCCCTGAGGGTTCAAAGAGGCCCAGGCAGAATGTGAAATACCACAGTTCAGATGTCCAGATAACAACATTATAGAAATGACCATAACTAGCTACATCTGTTCGACTTGCCAAAGACATGAAGTAGATCTACCAAAGACTTTAGACAGTTGCATTTTTTGGAGCATTTCTTTACAAATCTTGCAGTGTAATATCTTATTTTAAGATTATTCAAAGTTGCATCTGCTCTTTATTGAAGCCGAAAGGTTGTTTTCCTGTTGAATTTGAAATTAATTAAATTAAATTAGTTTTATTTTCTATTAAACCAGCCTGAACTGGTTCTTTCCTTCTGAATTTTTTATTCACCTAAATTTACTTTATACTCCCTTGTACCCCCTGTTATACGGTAAGGTTTTTGTAACAGTGAGGAGCTTACAAGAAGATCCCAAGTACTTTCCCCGTGTTTTACAAAGCCACATCCAGACAGCTAAAGAACAGACTCAGTGTTGGCCAAGCCTGAGCCTCTGAGTGACACTGGTCACTTCATGAAAACATATCTAAGGAAAGACAAAACACAGCACAGAAAGTGTGAAAAGAAGAAAAATAGAACTAGTGGGTTACATTAAAGATCCTGCAAACACAAGGACCAGAGAAGAAGGTGGAGGAGTGTAGTGGTTTCACTTTGCCTCCTCACACCAGGCGTTAATTTAGTGTAGTGGGTTGAGTATTTAACTCCTTTTGTTGTGAGATAAGAATCAGGAGAAATGCAAAGCAGGCCTAAACCTTAAAGGTATAAAGATAGTTTATTAACAGAACTAAGAGAAAAAAGAATAAAAAAACCTTCAGATACATCTCCTTCCCCCATTCCATCAAGTTTCTCATGGACCACAGCTACTTCAACATCTGCTTCATACTTCAGCATAGGTGCCGTTGCTCAGGCTGCAGTTAGAACATTCCGTATCCAGGCAATTGTACAATATGAATTACAAGGAAATAGTTTGAATATAGTTCATTACCATGGTTCTACTGGAGAATTTCAGCTTAAAGCATCTCCTCTTTCTCCTCTCTCTAGACTTTTAGTCCTTTTTCACTGACCTCGGTGACTCTGTTGCTTTCTTCTGTGTTCTTACTTTTCTGACTCCATTTTGTGCACTTAAAGAGTTGTATCTGAATCCAATTGTGCACTCCCGAAGAATTACTGAGTCCATGGGTACACAAAAAAGGGTTAATCTCTCTCCTAGGCTCAGCTAGACAGCAGTTGGACAGCTGTTGCATTCCACACATTCCTTTCCCGAAAAGGGAGGGGCATGGGGGAACCACGGCAGCTCAAACAGCAGTCAGAAGCCGAAGCAGAATTCTCAATCATGCTCAGCTCCCCCTGGAG
>VZTR01005026.1:10078-29650 GCA_013400775.1 Chaetops frenatus
AAGTTCTATCAGTTTCCTGAATTTTGAGCCTAATGTCTAGTATTACATAAAGCAACATAATTATGTTGCTTCTTTTTCTTATGAATAAAAGTGCTAAAAGGGCAAAGTTGCTTTTTTCTTGAACGCTAAGGGTTCCTGGTAATTAATTCTTTGCTGTGAGCTTACTCAATTATTAAAAATAAAACCAAAAAACTTTCCACAAAACAAATGCCAACAACAACAACCACAACAACAAAACTTTGCCATAAGTGATGTTTTTTTAGATGTCTCAGGTAGCCTATTGGAATGATATATTCTCATAATATGCACATGGTATTCCCAGCAGTGTGCATTGTACCTATGCTGTGATTTCTATACTTGCATGGTCCACAGTCAGTCGGTTTTCCTCTCTTTTGGAGACCAGATAAAGTGGGTGATATGCTCTTCTCTGGTTCTCTTTACTCCTCACCCCATGCCTTGACAAAAATCCTTCAGTGTTTCTTAAATTTTCCTTTTGACATGAAACACAGGATATGTCAATTATTGGTGACGTGCACCCCCCACACTTTCCCAGTAAAGGCTGCAGCAGCAGAAGAAAGCAGCAACTGCAGTGGAGACTGTGAGCATGGCCTGCCATTCATATCCTCCTTGGCACTGCACCAAATAACAATCCCTCATTCCTAGTGAAATTAGAACTACTAGGGCAACAAAACAAAACAAAACCAACGTCAGGGCAAAGACCAGTCTTCATCTTCTGCATGGCGAGGAAGTTTCTGTTTCTTAGGAGAGGTTCAGTAATAGATCCTTTCAGGAACAGTCATGATCCTTTCAACTTTTCTGCAAATGCAGAAAATGCAAATTTCATTGCTATTTGGGTTTTGTACTGACAAGTTCTGAAAAGACCGGAAAGTCAAACTCAGAGTAATTTTTGTAAAGTCCGAGTTATGAGTTTAATTTTGTAAAGTAAAAATAGTGATCCCAAAATGCTGGGAGCAGTTTTGATGAAAGAGCTTTTTGGTTCTGCACTTTTAACCAGACTCTTTTTAAAATTTCTTCTCAGATTTATTACTGCATGTGTTAATTTCTTTCTCCATTTATGATTGGTTTGACAACCATTCCTCACTTGCATTTGGCTCGATAATTTCTACTTTGGCAAAATTTTAGCAACGTATTTGCACTAATATGAGTAGAATAGCACCTGTCTCGTGCCTGTCCCAGTTAAGATGGTTCTGGCTTTATATTCCAGGACTTCTGTCAGTGACAACCTTCTGTGCTGTTTGCTTGAAACTCTAGCAAGGATAATACTGAAGGAAAATTACTCTTTTACAGCTTTATATTAGTAAACAATGGCCTCTCTGAAAGGAATAAAGTTGGTCAGTAGGAAAATAACTTCCACCTAGTGGCTTTCCAGAAAACTGCCATAATAGTGAATTTCCTGAGAAACTCAAATCTCTATTTTTACATGATTTGGAGGTAATTCTGCCCCCACAACTCATATTCAGTTTTCAGTGAACTCAAATACATTACCTACATACATATAGTGCTTAATATGTAGGTCATGGTAATTTTAGTACCACCATGCTTTTGGATTTATCATATCATCAACATCAGTCTGAAAAACTTTAGACTAAAACTTCTTATGATTGCTCATGGCAGACTGATTTTATTCCAGCTTTTCTATTTCATATTGATAACATATTTAAACACCAACTATACTAATATCCCCATTCCCACTTCAGAAAAAGCCCTCTGTATTATCTCTGTACTTAAACTACCTGCTCATCAAAATTGTATACACAACCATTTGGGTAGTGTGGCTTAGTGGAATATAAATGACTCATAAATCTGGTAAGATATGAATCTACTCTTTAATTTAAAAAGGAATTATTCAAGAGTTTAGTATTATACACCTACCAGAGCTGAATAAAGAAAAACCCCTGGAAATAAAAACTCAATACATTATTTCTCATGCCATTGAAACAATAACTATTCTGGATCAGTGATTTTAATATTAATTTGCATGAGCTAAAAATCTGCCACTGGGCTACTCTGAATATTTTCTTTTCTCTGCAATACAAGTAGTAAGAAATTATCTAGGCAGACTGAGGTAAATTTCTGTACTGTGCAATTAGTGTCATATAAAATTCATGTTGATTATTAAGGATATATGTATTGCTTGAAAAAAGACACGGATAAATGGCATTGCCTGATAATTAACTTTGATTCAATTAAATAAATGTCTATCTTTGGTCTAAATTCCAAAACATAATTCAAACCTATGATTTTGTAATGGTATATATTTTCCAAAAAAAAATAAGCAGGAGAAATAGTATGGCAAATATATATTTTTTTAATCTAGAAAGCAAATAGAGAAGCCCATAATAAGCTGCAGTGAAATTAATTTTATAGTTCTTAAATGTCTAAGATAAGATAAATGCAAAAAACTAAACAAGCAGGAAAAAACCATAACAATTACAATGAATTTCAGAATTTTCCCCTTTGGAGTAATCTAAACACTAAAGTATTTAGTAATATAAACAAGGGAAATAACCATTTCCTGCTGCTGTCTTCTCCTTATAGACTTTCTATAAGTCTCCCTTCTTCTGAAAAGTTCATATTCTATAGCCATGTATTTTTTTTTAAAGTTATTAGAAGGTGATCATGGCATATTCTTTGAATACCATGGGAAATTATGCAAGATGCAGAAAAATGAGATTGTTCTTTTTAAGTTAACAACAATCCTCAAAACTATCAACACACATATTTAACTAATTTATTGCAGTTTTCCAGTCAAGAAAAGGCAGAAATATTAATGTCTTGATATTCTCAATATATGGGCACTTGTATTTACAACATTATCTTAAGCTAGCTGACCATGATGCACATATCTATTATATATTCTGATTACATAGGAAAAAGTTAAGTTTATATTTAATTTTTTGTGAAATGGGTAAAAAATGAGGTCAGAATCAACCAGCTCAGTGGAAACTTTGATTGATTAATCCAATCTGTTGCTTGGGAGTCAGGGGGACAGAAATATTTAAAACAAGTAAATGAAAATAAAAGAACATTTTTTGAATCAGATGATTAGCATATGGCAATTTTCATCAGTATGGGACTTATCAATGGAGTTTTTAGTAATTTTTTCTTGCATCATCCCTCAGGATGTATAATATTTAAGCTGTTATCTTTCAAGTGTGCACTGTGTGGACTAAGTCAAGCCTGTTACATGAAGTCTAACACTATGATGTGATGAGAATGAGGCTTTAAGTGTATGATGGAAAATCCACAAAGCCAGGCACCATTCTGAACCCTGGCTGTGGCTTCTTTGAAGCTGAGTGACCTCTAAGTGTAGTAGGAATTCTTCTTGCTTTAAAGGGTGGTGAGATCCTATTACTCTCTTTCAAAGGAAGAGGAAAGTTATCCCAGTAGATCCAGGAGTGATGGGAGAGGAGATGCAGGCCTCTAAAACAGTGTCTCCCTATCATCCCCTTATTGCCTAACCTGGGTGTAAACCTGTGCAATAATATTTTCAAATCCGTTTTTATTCTGATGGTGTGTAATGAGACGTCAGGAACAGTTAGAGGACTGCAGTGCATCATCCATTTCTATCTGTCTTAAGTTTTCATTACAGCTCAAAAGTAGAATGTCAGTACTTGCTTATTTACTATAATGCGTATATATTTATTCAGGCTAGTGAATTGCAATTAATCTTGTTTATAGAAGGAAAAATTAAACAATTAAGCAATCAAACATACTGTACAAATTAATCAGAAAAGATTACAAGGAAAAAAAAAAAGGCATATGACTCCTTGACTTTGTTCCAAAGATTTTAAATTCTATTTTGGAATAAGGAAAATCCAAACAACCAGAACACATAAAAGTTTTTAGACAAATAATTTTATAATTGCGGAAGATTTTTCACATCATAAAATGGAATTAAATCTCTTTTATTTATAAGCCGTTCTCAGTACTGTGAACTGATAGATTTCATATCACAATTCTTTGAGGGCTTCAGTGAAAATAAAAACCGCACATTCCCACATCCTGCAAATTAGGCAAATAAAGCACTCTATAATCCATGAAAGCCATATTAAGGTTGTCAAAAATGCATCTGGAAACATCTGGCTCCGAAGCAGGAAATGACAAAGGTTGGATGCCAACAATATCAGCAGTGAGAGAAATACATAACTGTGATAGAGTCTGACACCCAGGTGAGTCCTGCTGCCCAGAACTAATCTTAGCCAAGCCCTGCCTCTGGTCCAGGAAGACAGATTATATATAAAGAGCTAGGAGAAGACTATTTTTAAGTATTTCTGGGATGGTTATTGTCACAATAGATATTGAAGAAAGACGATTTTTGTTCCAGTGGAAGAAGTGATGGGACTTGAATGTTTTTTTGTTGCTCCAAAAATGAATACATTTTCATAAGTTTTTGCATTTTATCACAATCCAGACATATCCATCACCGTTATTTCCTCTCTTTTCTGACAATAAAATACTAACAATTGTTGAGTTTGGGCAAAAAAGAAAGAATTTTATTACTAACTGCACAAAAAAAAAAGTTAATCTTTCCATATCTTCGAAAGAATCACTGCTACTAATATTTTTCAGAAAGGCTACATTTTAACAACAATCAAACTGCAAAATAATTTCAATTGGAAAAAAAAATTTGACGTGAGACCTAAATATGCCTGGTTATTACTTTTCATATGATGTAAATAATACTATAAAATCTGAACTTTGCTGACTGCCTTAGTGGAGGGGAGCGGGGTGTGTGGTGCACGAGTGTGTGTGTGTGTGTGGTGGGACTGATCCATCCATCCAGGGGTGAATGTAAGTGGTTTGTGGTATAGTTTATAACAGGGAGATGTAGATGTTCTATAATCCATTGCCAGAAGTATCCAACAGCCACTACAGCACTCCACTATGTAGGACCACCAGCCAGACCATAGAGCAGACTTATTAACCCGTCGCAGAAAGTGCACAGAGACAGATTGTTGCCCTGTTTTGAAAGCCTTCTGAAAAGTTCATATTCTCGAGTCAGATTTTCTCACACATTGTACTAAAAACACCAGCTTTGTTTACATTCCTTCTTGGAGAAGGGAAACTGATGGACTGGTCACCTAGCCAGCCTGGTTGAGAGGTGGGATTTCATCTTCCAACCCTCTCTCACTTTGCAAACCCTATAAATTGTGTATCCTTAATAAATGGGCCTCTTTTCTGGGGGGCTTCCGCTGTTCTCTGGATTGTGGTGAAACCGTGTCCTTCTTTTCGTGTCCTGTTGCTACAACAGATGGCCTTCAAGAACCATGTAACAGGAATGCCAGCCATAATGCTTGCTCTTTTCTTCAAAACCCAGTTTCTCCTGCTGTCACTAGTCAGGTTGAAGTACTTTATATTTACAGCTTAAAGCTCTAAAATGGATTATTTTATTACAGCATAATATCATGACACTAGGATATGAAGGCTAGATGATTTATTCACTTTGATGCAAGTAAGGAAAGCTTTTATTTTTAAATTTCTACCGCTCAGTGCAGTGCGTCAAACAATCAGTTTTAATATCTTTAGGGTTAAGTGCACTCTTGTAATTTAGAATTAAATTATTTTTATTAAGCACTTTTGCTGAATATCTACAAGCTTTACAACTCTGCTGATTAAGAATCTGACAGTGACTGGTAAAGCAGCCACCTCCATGAATTAGGGAAGCATTAGGGAATGCATTCTGTCTATGCTCCTTAGTGCTCAGGGAGTATTTCAAAATAAGTGCAATTTCTGTAAAATGCAGTTATAAAACTACAAGTGAATCAATGTATGTAAAACCTAGTGCTTGCATTGCATAGCGACATCTTTTAACAGGTTAAAGGTATTTTTGTCTAGAGTGAGGACAGATAAAATAGCCCTGGGGTGAAACTTAGAGTGCCAAGTTTCTGAAATATTCCCCTGTGACACTGAAACATCTAAATGCAAGGCTAGCTTTGAATAGCCAAGGTCTAATGGCCAGATTGCCAGTGACAACCCAGATTTGAGGGGACCTGGCCCAACAGCCTGGGCACACGTCTGGGACCAAGGAATGCCCACTGCATGCTGATATTAGCCTCCTCTGCAAGCTTGCACAAGCTCCTTTATTTCCAGAGAAGTTGCTCCCTCTGCACTCTCATTAACTTCAATGGGAGCTAAGAATGCACAGCACCTTTGAAAATCAAGCGGCTCAACTCACAGCTTCAGTTACCCATCGATGAAATGAGGCTAAACCTTTCTTACCAGTCTCATAGAGCTGTTGTGAAGATTAATTAGATAATGACTGCAAAGCCCTTTGAACATGAAAAGTGCTAAGAATTGTTGCTACCAAATGATGGCAAAGATTGGGCTATTCTTCATTGCTGTCAAATAATAATAAAGAGATGTGCTAGTCTAAGAAAAGGAGAGGTGGGAAATAAAGGGCAATAATGGCTGCTGTTGTTTGCGCATATGGCAGTGAATAATCTTTGCGAGAAGAAGCCAATCTTGTGAAAAGCTATCTACTGTAATGGTGCTAGGGTTATTGACAGGTCTGGCTATAAGTGCAGGTTCCATTAGATACATCAGCCACAATGTATTCGCGGCAAATCTCGCTGATGATTGCCCTCCTGCAGAGGGAGAGATAAGACAAACTATGATTGAAGTAAAAATGTAAACAGTTAAAAAAAGAAATAGAAGTCAACCACTGCTCTCCCACAGGGGCAAGGACCAAGGATTGTTGCACCTGCGAAGCAGTAATAACATCAAATGTTAATGTGATATATGATTGTAGCACAGATACTGCTTCAAGACCTCGCTGAAGAATTTATGTTGTTTAGTATTTTTATATGTATATTAAGTGAAGTGCACTTTCCTAGTCTGGGGCAGTTCAGGGCACAATACTGGCAAGCTGAAGGGGTTTCACATGAGTCACGTTGACAAGAGCGTTCTTCGGCAGCACAAGTTACAGCTTGTGGTTTCTACTGGTCTCCAGTAAAAGGCTCTGAACCAATACTGACCCTCTTAATCCCAGGGTTGTGTTATGAAGTACATGCAATATGGTTTTCTCTTTTGTGTTTGAAATTGATATTGGACCCATTACTGTAAAAATATATTATTAATTCTTATCAATGCATGATATAAATTCTTCTGCTAGGCAACTGGGAAGAAACTGAGTGATATCTCAGTGCTAAAAAAGTACCTCCTATTTTCCCAGTGATAAGGAATGTTTACAGTAAACGCTGTAATTAAATAATGTTCAGATCTGAAGAATGGAATAATATTAACCCCAGAGTTCTAAAGCAATTGGTCAAAGAAGAATTCTAAGGTTGATTTATGTGTGTGGCTTAAGAAATAATGCAGTTTGTGTGGCTGACTCTTCATCTGGCCATTACTTCTCCTTTCCATCCCCTCATTTTCCCCCACGCCCAAATAATTTTCACCCTTTGGGTTAGTTGCTGTAACATTCAGCAGAGGCACAGAAGTGGCAAAGAGAATTAATTTCCTCCACATTTAATTAAAATAAAATACTGTCTGGGTAGAACAGAAAGCCTATTCATGGCACAGAGGAGAATTCACTGTCCCTTACACTTAGGAGCAGCCAGCCTCTTCAGTGATCACACATGTCCTAGCCAGCCAGCCAGCATGTCTGTGCCAGATGTGCTGGCTTTTCCCCAGCTGGCAGGATAAAATACAGAGGTGGAGAACATGGAAAGAAGAATACAGAGAGCATGGAGTACACGGAGCTTGGACGTGTTTTACTGGAGATGGAAGGGAGCTGGGGAGAAGGATGACTATATCAGGAATCAAAGACACTGGAAGAAGTGCACAGCAGTGCTGTGGTGAGCTGGGTGATGTGATGGAGGAAAGCTGGAAACACAGAGAGAATGACGTGGCAGAACTGTATTGGGAAAGATTTAGAGGATGTGTAGAGACCTGGGATGACAGCAGTGAGTTGGTGGAAGATATAACTCCAAAGAAAACAATGTTTAATTATTTCCGCTCTTCATGGAACAATCTTTTAAAAATACTGTAATGCTCTCCAAGTTTCAGTGATCTGGAAAACATCTACCACCTTATCATTTTTTCAAAAATGTCTACACATTACCAAAGTAAGTAAAAGTCTAATGACCTTATATTCATTCCAGACAAAATCCTGGGATATAGAATAGAATGGGATCTAACCAGTAAGGTTGCAAAGACAGTAGCATAATCCATTTCAGTGAATGAGTTTTCATGGAAAATTAGTGATAGAACTGATTACATCCTTAGATGAAATGGAAAGTTCTGTTGCTAAAGGAAGTCGCTCAGTATAACTGAGCTATTTTACCTTGTATTCTGACCTTCTGGTCAAATGTGACACTACATAAAATCTGTGTAGCAAATTTTAACTGGCATGAAAAGGCTGATACAGCCAGAAAGTAATTGCACAGAGGGCATCATTATATAACGGGGTTCCACATAGATCTATTCTTAGTTTAGTGCTATTCAATATCTTTATCAATGAGATGGAAGAAAATAGAAACTTGTTGTTGGTAAAGGCTGCAGATGCCATATTCATGTATAAGAAGTTACTACGTGACCTGATTTTTAGATGCACTAAACACATTTAGGCAATGAAAAAGGAAGATTTTGGCTTAGAAGCTAAAGCCACAAAATATGTGGCTATTGCAGTGCCAAGCTTTAAAGCACCTTTTAGGCTAAACTCATCTCAAAACGATCTTCATAAAAGATGGTAACAGAGAAATGCCCAAACTAGCCAGTACAGAATGACCCTGTTTTTCAGTGCTTAGCCACCTATTTCTGATCAGTCAGATCAGAAGGAAACTGCTTCATCTTAAAACCCTCACACAGAACTGAGCACTTAATTGCTATTTCACAAAACTAAGCTGTCTAGAAGTGAGGGTGCACATTTGGCCATGTGGGCCACCAGGGCTGAACATCCCTCTTTGGTGTCAGCAAGTTGACAGATGCACTTCTCAGGTATCTGGAAAGGTGTCTTTGCCTACAAGTTCACTTGGATGGAGGCACTTTCCAACACTCCTATTTAAGCTTAGGCATTATATAGAAGAGCTAGAAAAGCACCATATATGCTTGGACAGATAGCATTAGATAATGTAATAGCTACTGCCTCTGTTGTGGTGGTTTTTCTTATGTTTTACCTGTGTTTATGATCTGTACCCCTCTACCCCCAAATGTATATAGTTCATCCCCAGTTTCCCCCCTCCGGCGTTTATTTGTGTCTGTCCCCCCGGAAATGTGTCAATCCTTCCCTTTCCCTGCCTTTCCTCTAGAAACTTCTCCTCTCCCTGCTTCCCTACTGCATCCCTTCCCCCGGGTGCTCCCTAGAGGGGGGCTGCCTGTCACCCCACTTGGGGCACTCCCCCTTCTCCTTCCCCACTGCTCCTGGGATAGCTGCCTTCGGGCAGCTCCGGCCCCACCATGCCTCTTCTGCCCTCATCCGCTGATGGGGAGGAACAGATGAGCGTGGTTTTGAAATAAAATTATTCCATGCTATCACACTTGTTTTGGTGACAAAATCTGGCGGAAGAGAAAAAAAATGTGAATGGATACGCAGGTGCTGGTGGTTTCTCTTCTTCTATGCATTTATAAGTATAAAAAAGTAAAAAGCATCAGGATCCTGCACCTTTGTGGTCTACACAGGAACATGACTAGAGTAGGCTACCAGCACTGTTGGTTTTTACATAAAACTTCATTTTCTATTGAGATCAACATAAAGAAGAGGATAGAGAGAGATGGCATGTCTCCACCTCTGGGACATACCACACCTGGATCAGAAGATAGAGAAATATTCCCAGATCTTGCAGTTAAAACATGGCCTCAGAGAACTTAAGTTTTTCCTCAATCTTCACTGCCTCCCACTATCTTACATGTTCTTATTTGTCCACTCTTATTAATTTCCTCTCTCAGGTAATGGGTGACAGACTTTTCTGTCTCTAGTCATAAAACTTTCTTTAGGCCTTGGAATAAAGCAAAGGCCTGGCACAGTCATTGCTGCAGACAGAGATATAAATGCACCGGAGGAAAAGAGTAAAAAAAATAATCCGAAAGCATTTTTATTAGTTCTGATAATTGAATTGGTAATAACAGCAAAGTATGCTGAACCCTTTGTCCAAACTCCAGGTAGCTAGGGACACAGGCAATGCAGACCTTCCTGAGCCACAGGTTTATTAAAGTGATCTTGGGCAGCTCGCTCACCAGACGCTCTCCATTTTTGCCCTGCTGGAAGTACTAACAAGAGTGCCACATGCAGGTGTATTTTCTATAAAGTAGACCATTACCAGTAAAAAGTAAAGTGAAACCATCAATTCACTCAATGCTGAATACCTGTGAGCATTCAGTTGCTGCCACTTCTGGGCACTGATGGCTACATTTGAATATCTGTAGATGCCTATGACCTGCATTTTGGGTTGTGGCTACCTGATGAGCTGTCCTCCAAAGAGCTGGCTAAGCTCCTCCGTGGGCACTGCTGCAGTGCAGGACAGGGTCCCTCTGTGCTCTCTGAGTGAGTTACCAAGAGCTGCATCTCATCCTGTCTCTTGGCTTGTGTAGAAGCTTTGGAATCTGTAAAGTGATTTTGGATGTTGTTTCCAGGGCCATTTTAAAGCCTTGTTGGACTGCAAGAGCAAAAAGATCCTCTCCACTTCCAGAGTAGGTTCCTTTATTTATACTTGTCCTTATTTTTAATAACTTCTGAACCAAATCGTCCTATTGTCCCGCAATAACAAAATACCACAGTAAGTGTTTAAAGTGAGCCTTCCTTGCACAGGGGATGCTATGTCTGGGCTGCACTGCTGGGTGAGATACTCAAACTGGCCTTAAACAACTTAGCTGCAGTCTAGCCATTCCAGCACAGCTGTCAGCTTGGATCAGTTTTCCCTTCCAAAAAAAATGCTGCCATCAGGAGGAACACTGTGGTTGAGCTATCTTGATCCCCCACTACATTTGCAGCAGGGATCTAGACTATTTATATTCTTCAGCAAACAGCAAGGAAAGAGCACTCCTGAACTGGAAACCAATGTGCTCCCCATTCCTGTTGTAGCCCTAAAGTCAGGAGTTGGGTAGTCCTCTGAAAGAGTTCCTCATCTCACCATGACAGATGTGGATGCACTGTGGCAAACACCTGCAGTCTGGTGACCTGCACAGCTCCAACAAAAGTCAGATATTTTATTAGAAATTTTGGAGTCTGAAATAAAATTGAGATCATTTTACCTAACATGATTTTCTACCAGTTTATGTATTTAAATGCTTCCTCAACAAAGAATGGAGTTCTCCCCAGCAAAGGTAATTAGTAGCTATAAGCATGCAATACAAAAATGTTTTTCTCATTTTGCTCCTACTAAGATCACCACTGTGTATCACATTAACACTGTCTGATAGCAACAGATGACAGCTATAAAAAACCCAACAAGAAAATTAACAGTAACGCTTAAAAAATCATCACTAAAGACCTGATCTTGCTAATTGATGTTTAGGATGAGCCACCAAATTAGTTCTTTGAAATAGGACCGGCTGCTGTTCTTACATTATTGAGATTGCTCTGCTGTAGACTTGTGACAGTATCCAGCAGTCAATAAATGCAAATTAATGACCATTGACACACAGATGCAGAAACAATTACACCTGTGTTATCACATCCCCAGGAGTGTCCTTACCATCCACACTGCCTAGTCATTATCCATCCCTCAGGGTGCACTTTGAGCTCTTCAACTGATAGCAAGTGGAGAACCCCAGAGCACCCAGCCTTCAGAGTATTGTGGATAGCTCAATGGTACACGCAAGCCTGACTTCATCCTATCCTATGAAACCACAAGTTTGGCCCAAGCTGCAGCTCACACTTCATCCCAGAGTGACTCTACCTCAATACACAAAACAACACTGCACAAATGTTTCATCTTAATAGTGTCAAATGGCTGCCATGGGGACACAACTTCTCATCCCAGTAGGAGGCTCATCTATTTCTTTTCAAATGGAAATTGGATGGAAGAGACTACTCATTTAAAACAGTTACATCTGTGCAGGGATCACTGCCTGTTCTGGCAAGCTGGTGTGCAGGCCAGCGAGGGAAAATGCTGAGATATGTCTCCAGCAAGGCTAAAGATGGACAGTTTGTAGTTATGTACAAGAAGGCACAGTATCACCCAGCGATGACAGAGGAAACCGTCAAAGATTCTGAACACAGGCATACTCTCAAAACAGCTGCAAATCAAATATTCAGCAAATTCATCCTGTGCAGGCCCTATTACGGATGGACTCACAGAAACCTCCACTGTCAAGAGTCACCACAGAGCCACAGCAAGGTATCTCGTGCTGCAGGCAGAGTGTGAGACCACTGCCAGCAAGGGGTAACGATCCAGCATCTGATAGACATGTGCAAGAGCTTCTCTGTCCCTAAAAAACAGGTGGAAGAACAACGTTGAGTGGGGCCATGAGAGAAAACTCAGGGGAGAAGGATGAGAGTAGACAGGAAACTAAGAAAAAATAGTTTTCCAGAGAGATGCTGGAAGCTCTGTGGCAGGTTGGGGGGGCAGGCAGTCACATGCTTCCCCATACATTTTCTTTGTGCTCATGTGAAGTGAATGACTGTTGCTTTAAATCCTATTTGCTGTCTGTCTTCAAAAAAAGAATTGAGAAGAAAATGTGTATAATTATACACAGTCTATTAATCTTCTTCCTGGTGATCTACAACTCTAGCATATTCATCACACTGGAACTGTGCTCAAAAGTATTTTCATCTGATTAAAACTGCTGATTCATCGATGCATGTAATCCTTTCCTAATAGTATGTATATAAATGGCTCTTAATGATTTGCACGTCAGTTTTTCCTTGTTTTTCATTGTTATGTGATTTTTCTTAAACACTGAGTGCTATTCTGAACTTTTATGTTTTGATTGAGCTTTTTTGGAGGAGTAAGGTGCAGTGATCTAAGCTACAGATTGAAGAAGCTTAAAAACCTAACATCTGGTTTTAGCTCTGGCCACAAATTCCCTCTGTAGCTTTGGATAATTCAGTCCAGTCTTGCCTGCTCTGGGATCAGTTCTACAGTCACCTTCAACTCTGGACCCACAACTTTTTTAGGAATTGTGAATACTTCAACTTGATCACCAGCCATTGTTCCAACTCTGATTCCTACAGTACCACGCCTTTTACACTTCTGCAGAAATTCACATCAGAAGATACTTACACACTCTCACCACAAATGTAGCCACTTGCTATTCTTTGCTTCTGAGTCCTTCTGTACCTCCTTCCTTGCTTTACTATTTATAGGTGGCAGCTTGCCTAGGAGATGAGACCAGGCTGCCAAATGAGTCACGGCAGTGTCCCACAAGGAAATTCGGAATAAATCTTACCTCTAGCCTCGTGTAATAGAAATTCAATGCTAACAACTTCTGTTTACACAAAACAGCCCACAGATACATGATGCAACCAGAAATAATGGCTCATGGGGCTTCAAATATTTGAGAATAACTGTCACAGAAATACCCTTAGACTGTATATTTGTAGTAGTCTCAACACCACTCTTGTCAAACTCTTCAAAGCTGGAACCCAGTCCTGTAGGCCAGAGATACTCCCAGTTAAAATTCTCTCTACTTAAACAGCTCTTTCCACACATGCTCACAAATGCTCAGCAGCAGCCCACTTTCAGCAGCAGCGTGAGGCCCTCTGATGTTCACAGCAAGAACATGGGTGCACCCCACCTCTGCCTTTTGAGAAACCTGAAATAGCAGCTGTGTTTAGAGCATGTGAAGTGTGTACCTACGAGACTGATTCTGTGTGAAAACTAACGTTAGATATTCATTTTATTAAAAACAAAGACAGGTACTGACCTGTTTTTTTTACCTCACGCTGGTGATCAGAGCATTTGTCCCAAGTTCAGCTCTCTCCTTAGGCTGAGAGACAAAGCAAGGTCAAAACCACAGCTCACAAGAGCTTCACTGTTGGGCTGAAATCTCTTATTGGGACACAAATTCTACATTGGTTTACAGAGCTGTTAAATGGCAGTCCTAAAATGGGCACACGGTCTTGTAAGTACTTGAGGAAATAGATCATACTCCAATCCCCAGTTCTCTCCATCTCCTTTTTCTTCCGAAATTATTGAAGCAGTTCATGCCAGGAAAGGATGCAGAGTTCTTCAGCCCACGTGGAAAGAAGTTTGTAAAGGGTTATTTATACAGCTGGAATTGTGAGAATCTGGAAATCAGTCTTTCTCTTGTGTTAGCTCAGGCAGCTTCATGCTCACCTGCTGCAAACATTCTGAGTTAATGAACTCCTCCCATCTCTTGATCCTGAGTAGTTAAAAACTTGTAATGCTCAGTAATAAGATATCCAAGAGTCTTTATGAATTTAACTACTAGGACAAAAGTTTCCATTCTGAATATGCAAATGTCTTCAGTGCCTCTGAAAATTAGATCAAGTCTCTATCTAGTCAGTGCCTAATTTTACAGTTGATGTTCTGAAATGTTTGCCCAACCTCTGTATTTTCTGGTTTTTGTTTGTAAAAATGGAACATTAATACTTAATTGCTTCTCAAAACTTTGTGGGAATTAATGCTTCTAAAGCATTTCAAGAATGAAAAGGACCACATAAACTGACAACTACTGTAATTAAGTATGAATTATTTAAAATGAAAAATTTGTATTGCAAATGAAGTGCTGGAGGAATGTATTGAACAAACCACCCAAAACTTCACAAAAATTACTAATCAAAACACAAGGCTTAGACATCTTGCAGTACCACCTCTTACCAAAGTACTGAACATCAACTGAGCTGTAGCAATTGACCATATATGCACACAGCCTTTTTTGATGGAAAGCAGTTTCGTGTGAAATACAATACCTTGCATTTGGTTCAGCCAGGAGGATGCTTATGGTCACTCAGTTTGCACTGACTTAATGAGGAGCCCTCAAAATTAGTTTCATAGCAACTGCTAGTGACTGACAGCTAGCTAGCTGTTGTCTTGAGTCCTCTTCTTGTAATACCCAGACATTTTTCCCCTTCCAGTATTCNGGGGCAGTAACCACTGTTCTATTATATGGCCATAGAACAGTTAGGTTTAAACTCCTGTACTGACATATGATCCAGTAGAGAGAAATGTCAGTGTCAGCACTACTACTACTGCTGAACTTATTTGAAAAGGAAGGTAACACCTCAGGGGCAGAGCTACCAAACTACTGGTTTTTGTCCTGTGTACACAGAGCATACAGACCATGACACCAACAAGTGTATTAGAAGCATTGTTAATATCCAGCTTTTTAAGTTTTGTTGTACACGTCCTACATCTAATTTTTTCCCCCTGCTTATTCTGCATCTTGGTTTTAAAGTGCTTAGGGTGAAAGGGATGTACACTAAACAGCAAGGATATCTCTTTAACTTTCTCCTAGTTTTCTTTCCAAATCTGTTCCATGAATCTGTCCTTCAGTTTAAAAGACAATGCAGTAAAGAAAGTAATTTAGCTCTTTTGCATTCTTGTTATATTTCTTATTGGATTTTTTAATAGCTCTTTCGTAAAGCAACACCTCTTTTTAAGGACATTTACTGTATGCATATAGGATTTACATTAAATACCTCAAATGAGCATGTTTCAAAGCCTCTATGTTTCTAGGTAAAACATAGAGGGTTTTGGGAAAGGGAAATGAATAATTCATCTATAATATGGTATAATAATATATTCATGTTTAATAACAACATTCCACTAATAAACAGATAACAATATTCAGTATTTCTGAAACCCTCCAACCCCAAACAAGGGTGTTATTACTTCAAGTTTTGCAGACATTTTACAAAGTTGTTCCAGTCAGAGAAAGGCCTGATGGCTGGAAATAACCAATATAATGTCATTACTGAGGATGGACTCAGGGTTTTGATGCCTTTTGGGAGAAGGGAATCTTGAAAAGCATTTTTGGACATTACATGGGAACCATTTAGAAAAGCACAGCTTGATGAAGGTTAGTTAATATTGCCTCAGGAATGAAAGGTCATGCTTCACTACATTCTGAATTTCTTTCAGTTTACACATAATCAGGGAAAAAATAAGTACCATACATTTTGTTTTCATTTTCAGAAAGCAGTCAGGAAAATTTTAAATCAAGGACTAATATACTGTACTATGATGTTGGTAAGGGAAAAAAATAAGCAATTTTTCTAAGAGGAAAACTTTATTATTCTGAAACAAATAGGAGTAGAGAAACACAGGTATTAATGATAGGGGTTTGCACATCCATTTTACACATATTTTGTGACAATAGAAATAACAACATTAGGCTATCCAAACCCACATCATTTAAGTCCCAACAGAGTACTTAAGCATGTATATACCTCTAAGCAGATGCTGAAACAGTATTGTTAATATAAGTGGAATTACTCAGGTGCTAAAATGATTTACAGAGGTTCAGCCCCTATGAGTATAAGGTCCTAGAATCCCAATTAAAAAATAGTATTTGTATGCAAAAATAAATAATTTCTGCAACATGTTCACCAGGAAGGTAATCTGATAATAATAGCACAGTTTCTTAACCTCTCCCTTCTCTACCACTAAGAATTCACTTACAGATTTCTGATCCATCCAGCATCATGATACCACCCACTACAACTTGTTGTGCCTCAGCTCAGAAAATTCTGTGTGCTTTAAAATATGAACATGTGGTATCATCAAGATTTTTCAAAAACAACTGAAAAATTTGAGTGACTCTAGGCTTGAACACCAGAGAAAGAAACCTTTGAAATATGTGCCCTACAGAAACCAGGTGAGTACTTCCACATCTGAAAATGAATCCCATTTTAAAGAAGTCCCAAACTGAACTTGAAACAAATGGAGACACCCGAGACTGCCAGAAGCACCCCTTCTTGAAATCCTTAACTAAGATAAACAAATTAAAGTATCTAAGTTTAATTGTGCAGCACACACAATAGAAATATACTTTGATGATGTTAAATTCTGAAATTTAGAACACTAGAATATCTATTCAGTAAGTTTCATTATTGCATCAACTTGCATTAAACATATCACTACCAAAAGACCCAACTATGTAATATACACTGGAGCAGATTTAATGAAAAGACTTTCTGCTATTTCTTTCTCTAATCTTTTTCTATTTCCTCTCCAGTATCAGTAGCAGTTTGAGATTCCAACTTGAATGTCAAGTTTCATGTTGAAAATTTATAGCTGACTGTAATTCTGGAAATATTATGACAAAATAGAATTAGTTTGCACAGAAGGATTTTGCTTTTCATTTTTTCCAAGATGTATGCAGACATTTTTTTGAGGCCCAAATGCTATAGCTTATATATAACAAATGTGTTAATGCCAAATTACCCTTCAAACTCTTAATTTTTTTTGAGTGTCAGATGAGAAAAATCCTAACCAGGATAAACAAGGGAATTAATAGAATGTCAATGTGCAGGAAGATTTTAAACAATTACTCTTGACATAGCCTTAATCTGAGAACTCAAACATTCTCCAAATCATGTGCAGTGCTCTGAAAATAAAGCACAAGAAGAATACCAGATAGACCTCTGTCTCAAAGAAATCAAAAGAGGTTTTGCCCTTACAGGATGGAATGGAAGAGGAAACAAATGAGCACTTACGTATTACAAAACACAGAAGATGTTGAGAACAGGACCAAGATTTTGAAGAGGATGAAAAGAAAAACATTACAGAATTTCCAAGGCACCACTGCTGGAAGCCCAACTGAAAAAAAAACTGGGGGGTGAAGGGAGAAGACTGAAATAGCTCATCTGTGAGCCTAAAATCAATCCCATTGGCATTAGCCATCTCAGGCAAAAGTGCCTCAGAAGAAACCAGACACTGAGTCACCTGCATTGTTTGCTGATGGGGTTCAAGCAAACAGCATATGGTTTTATATGTCCTGGTTTGGCCTTAGGAACATGGAAGCTGAAAAGAACTCTCTCAATAGGACACCCAGAACCAAAAATCTGTGATGTTGCCAATAACACAGAGGATATGGCAGAAATTCAGATGAGATTTCTCCTTGAGGCAGTGTGCTCAAGCTCAACCTGGAGCTCTTTAGGTTCTCAGTTTTCTAAGGATGCCTTAAATGCAGGGTTACATCAAGCTACTGATGTAATTGTTATGTCTAGCTAAATGATTCAAAATCATGGTCAAGCATGTGTTTTCCACCTTTAAGAATGTCTTTTTTAGGAACTGCATATCTAGCTCAGCAGGGACTCAGTGACACACTATCTGTAATTCATTTCAGCATTGCTTTGGACAGACTTCTGAAATACTATGATCATGCTGGTAACATCAGCTGTCCAAATCAATATTTTACAAAACTGAGTTGTTGAATCTTTCTAAAGGTCTGCTTCTTTAGGGGAGGGGGCCCTTATAATCTCTGGTCTTCAGGAATAAAACACAGAATAAAACAGTCAGTGTGGGACTGTGAGCTCTCCTCATCTTGCAATTCCATTCAGTCACATGCCTGTCAGTAGTTCTATGGTCCAGATCCATAACCAGGCTACTAATTCTGTGCAACATGTCCCAAGAGACAAAATGATAGCAAAATTCCCTTGACATTCTGCTGTACCTATATCTCTCCAAACTATTTCTGGCCTCTACTCGTGGTTCCCTTGAAGGTGAGGATTCCATTGATGTCTTTCTATTAATAATTAAATTAAAAAGATGTTGGCATCAACTGCTTTCCTTCTCTGACAACTAATTCATCTGAAGTCCATACATGAACTTTAGGAAGAAACCAAACTACAGCTATAGTGTATGTGCAATGCAGACTGTAATCCAAATGATATAATTCTACTTCCTGACCCGATCAGATGGAAGTGTAAACATACTGAATATTTCTGAGAATGTAAGGTTTAGCCTGGCCAGATGTATATATGACAGTTGTAACTGTGGCCTCATGTGATCTATATGCAGATATATACAAGAGTATTGAATAATAGGAGAGTGTCTTTTCATGTGCTATTGTTTCAACCTTTTTAGAGGCACTTTGCTTAATTTCAAAGTTAAATTAAAAAGTCCCAAGATATTAAACTTATCTTTAAGGTGAGGCAGTTTGTGTCTGTGGGAGTTTGGATTTCTTTCCTTTTGTTGCTTTTCACCTATAGAATTTTTTGCCAATAAGTTGCTAAGAAACTTGAACAACTGGCTACTTAAGAAGAGCAAAAGAACTGGCTGAGCCCCGGGGAGAAGGGCATCTGTTTATCTGGGTACTTAAGAAGAACAAAGGAAGTGGTCGAACTCAGGGGAAAGTGCATTGTTTTGCAGTTCTGGGAGTTTTTTCTCTCAGAAGGACAGAGATATCTCGAGAATTGGGGGGTTGGGGAAAAAAAAGCAGGGCAGGAGCAGCTGGGGCTCTCTCTCGTGCTCAGCTTCGGAAGAAGAAACTCAGAAGCGCTTTTTGGGGAGACGAGTTCACTGCTGCCTCTGGACCCCCGGCCGAGAGCTGCTTCATTCTGCCGATCGGGTGAGCCTCTGCCTGTGAGAGCAGCCACTGAACCCACCCCCATCCGTTCAGGTGCCCAGGGATCCCTGAGCCCGCCTTCCCCTGCCCTGCTGGGAGCCGGGCTGCCCCACCCCTGCCGCTCCTTCGGCACTG
>VZTR01005026.1:29772-101546 GCA_013400775.1 Chaetops frenatus
CTTCCTTAGCAGACGCCTGTCCTTCAAACCAGGTGTGCTGGTTTAGGACAAATTTGGGAGGAAACCTCTGAAAGGGGTCCCTCCAAAAGACAGATTTAAGCCCCCCCACCCGGTTTGGGAAAATAGATTTCCTTGGAGAAGAGTGGAAAAAACTATTTATTTAACAAAACGAAAACATCCATAAGCCTAAAGAATGACCAAATCTACACAACAAACCCTCTTGCTGTTCCAGGGAGATGGTAAATTCAGAAAAGTCCTTTCAGTGGGTGTGTCCTCAGCTCCTCTCTCAGTCTCAGGCCCGGCATCCCAGCTGCAGTGCAGCTTGGGAGGCCCCTGAGTCATGGTCCTGATGTCCTCCAGATCAAACAATAGCAGAATAGTCCCAAAAAAGCCTTTGGCTTCAGAAGTTCAACAGGAAACGAGCAGAGCAGGAGCCTCCTACAGCAGCAGCAGCTGAGGGAACCTTCTAGTGAGAGCTTTTATGGGGTTCTGGTTGGTTCCAGCATAGGTGAGGCCAATAACGAGGTTGGTTCAGGTTGGTTCCAGCACTTGCTCTCAGATCCAGTCTTAAAGGTACACAGCTTATTTCTGAACTAAACAGACAAATAGGGATAAAAGCATCATACAGTCAGCCTAGGACACCAGAACAGTGTCTTGGCTATTTAAATCTGATCAGACGGGTATGCCTGACAAGCCAGAGCTCACGAGTTCAAGTACTGTAAATTAATATGCTTTTATGCACACTACCTTCTTTCAGTAAAGAAGCCCAGAAAGCAAGTTAAAGAATGATTTGTCCAAGTTCTATGAAGTTTTTACTAAAGAAAGATGAAGATTAATCAATGCCTCCCTTTTGGGCAAATCAATGTGTAACAAGACTCAGCGGTTCAAACTAGAGTCTACATAAATTCAAACTAGAGGACACTTTTTTTGTCCCCCATTTTTATGGTAATAATTGAAATGTTGTACTCAGCACTTTGATAGATTTTTTATCTCTGGAAATTTTATAATCAAGACTAGCCTTTTTTCCTCAAATAAATACTCTAATTCCCAAAGGAATTTATTCCAGGAAAATCTTATATATATGTTATGTGGGAGGTCCAACTAGAGAATTGCAATGGTTTCTACTGGCTTTATACTATACAAACAAGCTAAGAACCTGTGACTGAATAGTTGTTGCCACACCACTCCTGTTTGGGGAAAAAGCATTATGGTCACAATGCTCTTTCAGTGGCAAAGCTCTTTTTAACTGCAGGCTGAAGTATCAGAGCTTAGAAAGAGATTTCTAATTTGTCAGGATCCCCATTCTGGCTCTTCGTATTTCTTTAATAATCTCACATTTCTTTCTCATTTTACTACATGCGTGTCACTAAATAAAATCACCAAAAATTATCAACACCTTAGTAAACTCACCCATTTATTTATGATCTAATATAATGATCTGTCATGTATAAATCAAGCATTAAAGTCTAATAGTTCAGTGATCAATATATGACTCATATGTTTGTCCAGGTAGTTATACTGAAAAATAAACATTCAATGACATATCTTGCCCAGTATTACAATTTGAAATAATACTGTTAGAAGCCCATAGCATGAAGAAGATCGACTAGCACCTAAGATACAAATCAGGTGTCTTAGGTGTCTTTTGATCACAGAAAAGCCATATTTAAAGCTAAGTTTCAGTAGTTAAAAACTGGAAAATAAGGCTATTACAGCATTTTCTGGGTATAGAATAAGAGAGAGTGCTCAAGTATATCACTGTATGTAGTTTAAATATCAGTCTTCTTCCACTTTTTATTCCAAGCCTGGTGCAATTTCACCTTGGAGACAGCTTTAGGATGGGGTTTATGCATTAAATCAGCTTTCCTACTTTTGAAAAGCACAGATGTGTCAGGATCTGTCACCCTTTTATCTTTGTGAAGAATGCTAGGCTAAACTGAATCTGATTCTTGGGCAAATGTAAAAACTGATGAGGATGCAAGGGATACCAACCTTTGTAAACACTAGCATAATCTGCAGAGGGACAAAGAGAGAGAGAAAGAGAATGTGAGACACTGGTGAAAGAATTCACAGTGCTTAGAGCCCCAATTATGGACCAAGATCCTGTTTGCATTGTTTAATAACAAAAGATGGTTCTTGCCCCAAGGCACTTACAATAAATGTGGATTTGAAATTAATTTTCAAGGAATGCTAGGGTAATTGTGTGTGCACTGTGTTTAACATATAAGGCAACACACTTTTGGAAATGGCATGTATTAGTAGAATAAAGCCAGCCTGAGCCTGTGTATTGTTAAACTCCATTCAGAAGATAAAAATTATTGTATGGTATTGGGCAAAGACATAATCTCTCCATTAATAAATTCCATTTTTAAATGCCTTTCTATATTAGCTATAGAATTTATGCACCTAGCAGTATCTGAATGAGAAAATTAAAACATTTTGCATTTTGTCACTGAATGACCTTGGTAGCCATAAGAGAAATTAGAAAATATGTTCTATATTTGTTACGGCAAATATATTCTCTAAAGTATTACAGTAATCATTTTTAAGATCACAGTAATTTAACAGTTCCTCCGTTCTTCAAGTACTTTGGCCTTGGATGATTGCTTGAACCTTCACATACACATCACCTGCAAAGTCTTTTTAAACGTTTTTAATACTTCAAACTCTTTATTTTCCTTGATATGTATTTAAAGGTAGTGTGGTTTATGAAAGGCCATAGGAAGATATTTCATGGTCTTTCATCCCACAAGTGAAGTAAATGGAAACTATGTCCACAGACACAGTGTTTATTCTTCATTTTTACAAAAATGTTTTTATTTTCTTCTTCAACAAAAGAAAAAAAGTGAGCTCTCGAAGAAGAGACATCTTTCACATTGAGCAGGAAGAACCACTGTTTCACTCTCACAGGCTTGGATCTAGGAAATAAATTCTCCACCGTTGGACCCCATAACTCTGCTCTTCTCAGTGCTGGTGATGGATAAACTTGTCACTGTCTCTCACTACAAAATCATTACAAATAGTGTACATTGCTGCTGGCACCTTTGGGATATTACCACTCCCTTATGCACCAATTATATTCCTGATAGCTGTAATGTTTGGCAAAAGGCTTTGGGAACTTTCAGTTCTTCTGCCCAATGTGTTTTTTTCCTTCCACTCTCCATCCCTTCCTGTAAGCTGATCTTGTGAAGCTACTCAAGGAAATGTCATTCCTCCAGAGATCTCCCCAGCTTCTTTGATCTACAGCATTGTAATCAGCTCCAATGTTTCATGCAGACAATGAAATAATGTTACATTAGAAAATTATCAGAGAAGCACAATGCCTTCTCAGACATTAGGCTTTGGCTCCATTTCTGGTCCCTGAAAGTGTCAGTCACAGTAGACACCATGCCCAGAACTCCCTCTCACATTCCTACTCTCCTTTGTTCCCTGAGCTATTTCAAGTACTTAGTCCTATACCGTGCAAACCTCTTTTTTCCCAAACTGCTTCCTAGGTAAGCCATCACCTGGTTTCTTTCCTCCTCCGATTTCTTCCTCCCCTTCAGTCAAGGTTCCCAGTCTCCCACCTCTTGCACCTGTTTACACAGGGACACCAGCAGCATTAGGCTGAAAAGCCTTCAATCTGCACTGTTTATGGGTGTGTATCTGCAGTATCTACAGAAAAGTGCATCTCCCTGTGGTACAGTCACAGCATGGTGCATACATTGGATCACAGCACTTCCCTCCTCGTGAGACCTAATTTGTGAACCTCAGCTACCAGAAAGGAGCTGTTGGACATATCTGAGCCCTATCAAGAGGAAGACAGTTTCACAGAGCTCAGAATGACATAACACTGCACTCCCAAACTACAAAAGCCAGTTCTTCTCTCCTAGTAATCACAGGACTACAGGATTTCCTCCTTGGCTCTGAAGATTCATCTTCCTTTCCCTACTGGAGACTGTCAGCAAACCTGAGCAGACCTCCCGCAGATTTTCTCTGAGTATAGGTGATTATTTATATATATTTGTAGGTGATATATTTATATAGAGTCCACACCTTCCCAGTATTTTACATCCTTAAGCCCATCTTTTGCACCCACAGCAGAAAATGCAGGAAGTACTTCTTTCTTCTGAGCATTCACGATGAATTCAGAGTAAGCCTTCCTCTGATTTTTGCCTGCCAAAGTATTGTGTACTTGAGTACACTCTAAAATTTCCCAGAGGTACTTCCAAAGGTTGTGCAAGGCTATGATTCAGAGGAATGGTGCTGAGCATCAATGCCAGAATGGGAGCTGTGCTCAGCCGTGTACATTGACTCAGCTGTTATGCAGACACCTGGCAGATAGAGACCTTCAGCTGCCATCTGTGCTGCTTGTATTGTGCAATCACATCTCTGTAATCTAAGGGTAAAAATGCAGTGAAAGAAGTAGCAACATCTGTGGAGAAAGGAGAGTGCAGTAAGTTTCATATAACCTCCAATATCAAGAAGTGTAGGTCACGGAGTAGTTGATTTTGCTTGCCACAAAAGCAATTTTCACAGTAGGTGATATACAAAATTATCCTAGACACATTCAATTTTTTAGAATAATCGAGGAGAATTACACACACATAAAACTCTTGTAATATATAGGGCAGTAACAGTCATTACCAGAGGAACTGTCAGAAGCCTTCTTCCAAAGAATCCTTAAGAGACATCACAAGGAGAAGTCATTAGGTTTTTGTAATCTTCAGAGGGTAATAAACTTTGAGTGACACTATTGGTAGCTACATTTTACAGCAGCACCTCTACTTGCTGATAACTATCCCTTACTTTCTCCCCTAAAATGACCAAAAAAAAAAAAAATTAGAATGTCTACTTGCAAGAGGAGGTGTTATTCTTTAATACCTAGCTCTGTATCACATGGACAGGAGCACATCCCAACCCCAGAAATTTAAGACATGGGAAAGCAACAGTGCAGAAGCAATGTAAGTACAGTGGTGGTCTCCTCATGCTTTTTGGGCTAAAAGGGAGACAACCAAAGGACCAACTAGACTGACAGTTCTTGCAGCTAATGTCTTCTTTACCCTCCCAGCCTTTCACAGAACTCCTCAGAGCTTTCCAAGTTGAGCTGGGCTTCTCTCAATATTAAAAGGTTTCAGAAAGGGGCTATGTGGAATAAATGGGGTAAATCAGTAAGTTCATTTATACAATGGCAATCATGCCTTCAGCTTTTGTAATTCGGCTTTTGTTACCAGGCCTTTTCATATGTCTTTTCCTTAGAGGTAACCTCATGTGTGAGAGCTAAAGCAATTCTCCTATAGATAGCCCTCTGCTTCCCAGATGCCAGGTACAGATTAGCTAAGAAATTATTTCTCGCTTGATTTTCATGTCTGTACCTCTGTGTTGGGTTTCTGTACCTGGTTTTGACCAGTTTTAGCTAGATTATATATGTTTATTATTGTATTTAGAAATATTTTTGAACAATATGTGTATGTTAATCCAGAAAAATATGTATCCTAATATGAATATATAATTCTAATTTACCCTCAGTTGTTTTTTACAAATTACTTATTGCATCTAGTCTTCAGACCAAAATCAAGCTCTTCCTATATATTAATACATTGGGTATGTAACTCAGTAAGGGTATACTTCAAACTATTCTGCAGTTCTACAAAACATTAAATATTATTTCATAATCTGTGATTGGTTTCTTTTCACATAGTTGCTAAGGTAACGTGCTGGAGTTTGTGATTCAGTTTTATTCAGCTGACTATTTATTACATTTTAAAAATAAAAGACTTAAAACATTAAGTTGTATTTGTTATTTCTATAACCTCTGTAATTCTCCAAGGACTTGTGTGTAAAAGACAGAGGTAGCCTGGTGTTTTGGACTACCTTTTCTCAGAGGAGATGATGTAGGAGGAGGTAGGTAGCACTACACAGTAGTTCATTAAGTGGCTTGTTGCTCTTCCAGAAGACTCAGATAGATCATCAGTCAAATTTCCTCTGTTTTGTTTTGCTAGTCCATGCTTGTCCCTCCTGCATGATTAGCCCAACACTTGGCATCATTCTTTGTTGAAACCTCTCTCCTCATCCACGTCTGGACCAGCTACATCCTATCCCCGTCAGGAGAAGCATGGCCTGACCCTGCTGTTCTGCACTGAAGTGTCTCCTCAGCTCCTCAGGCGAGCTTGGGAAGCATCTCTATTGCATGTTAGGCCAAGCTAACAATCAGCTGGGAAGGTTTTGCTGCCTGTGCTTTTCACCCTGCCGTTTGTGCCTTTAAATCCTCATATTCAAGGCTTTCTGTGCATGCAACACACTTCAGTATTTATTTTAATGATTCATTAATATTTTAAAACACAAACTTCCTATCATCATATAATTCCATCACTTACTTAGGAAGTCAGGTGAACATCAAATGCCTATAGATTGCAGTTTCACCACACACAGGCTATTCTGAAGATATAATTTTTAGGGTACCTCTGTTTGGAGGCTTAGGAAATACCTATCTCACCAAACACTTCATTAACTCAAACTTGCTGCTTCCACTGAATGGGGAAAATGGTATGAAAGCATGAAGTGCTTATTAAGTTTAATGTTTTCATTCACCTAGCTTACTGCTTTCCCATGCACCCTTTACTTGCAGAGGACTTAAATAAGATAGAAGCTAAAGGAAGCACACTTATCCTGCTGTTGTCTATTTAGCTTTCATTAAGTTGGTGCACAGTTCACACTCATGCTCAAAACCGGCCCATCATCTGAAAGTATTTATGTAAGACTCTTTGCATTATACACCAACCTCTGCAACACTAGTATTAACTACTGACATCTGCCAAGGCTGACTAGCAAGTGCTTTACAGTATCAATTCATCCCAAGCAAAAAGCATGTTTGAGTGCTGCAGTGCTCTTGTTAACACCAATAAGAAGTATCAGAGCTCATATGACACCTAGCAGAAATTAGTACCCACATTCAAAGAAAAGCTTTTGTTATTTTCCAGAGTATTATGTGGACTTTATTGAGATGACTGCATCTGACACCTGCTGTAATATAAAATGCAGCTATAATTAGCCAACTGATGCTCTCCACAGTTTAGGTCGAATCCCTTCTGTGGGAATTATGCTTTAAAATATTCAGAACTCCAAGTGGCTCTCATTACATTTAATTTTTACTTAGAATTAGGTGGTCTAGAAAAAAAATTTAGGATTGTAATAGCCCCCCGCTGAATGCCACACAGCAATGTGAAAACCCATAGATTTTTTTCCAAATAAAAAAATGAGAACAAGCAGACTACACTACAGCCTTCAATTGAAGTCTGGCTTTGCTTAATTGTACTTTTTGCACTCATCAGTCTCTCCTCTTCAGAGCAGGCTACAAAAATTGCCTGAATAGCCAAAGAAAAGTTTCCCACAGTCACTGGTCACAGAAAAACACCATTGTCCTTCCTCACAGTTTGATGGACAACATTTCTATAAATGGGTAGCCAGTCTGTCAATGGTACCCTTGCTGAAAAGGCAAAAGAAGAGAACAGATTCTGCCAATATCTGACAAAGCATGTTAACACATAATCAGGCATTCACTAGTCAGGCAGCTGCCCCTGGGACCTTCATAACACAGGTGCCTTTAAGCCATTTCCTATTCACAGATAAAGGAAACAAGCAGGAGATACCTGGGAAAGGAGCAGTCTATTGTCGCCTGTCAAACGTCCATCTTCCAGGCTGCCTGTGTAAAAACAGAAAGAACACAAAAGAAACTTCAGCCTGAACTGCTAAATTATAAAACAGCAAAATACTCTCCAACTCCATAACTTCAATCTTCATTTAAATAATAATTTAAAAGGTTACTAAAGGAGCACCATGCCTTATAAGATGTACCTTCTTCATTCTTTTTCTTGCATCAAACTGAGCAAAAGATCAGTCATGTCCCCAAGGCCAACAACTACAATAAAGTCGGCAGTGGCTGTCCCTGGACTGTCACCTTCACTCTCTGCAGCTTTGGTATGGTTTGTCCATGCTTAATCTGCTCTCTTCTTCACTCAGCTGAGATTATTAAATTCATCTTTACACTGAGGAAACTGGAATTTTCTGAGGGACAAGTTTAGTGGGAATAAAAGTTGACTAAGTTGCAGAAGAAGACTCTTTCCCTTTTTTTAAAAACAACTTTCAATTAGTGAGCCTAACAAACAAGTTACAATTCATAGTCAATGTTATCTAAACACCACCAAGTCGAGCGACCATCTTAGCAGTGAGTAGAATATGATAAGACAACAATTAGCTTTAAGTAAACACTTGTTTTTTGTGATGGTGCAAAAGATGCCTATTTCATATACTCAGCATACTGAATGCTAAAAACTATAGTCCCAAGCAGGACCTCCGTTTCTATTTAAGTAATTTAACTTTTTTTTCATGGTAACTTTAGTAGCACTGGCTGTGTGTTTAATGTGAAACACATGAAAAAGCTTTATCTAATTCTATGGAAGTTCTTGATGGAAGCAATTCATGGAAGCAATATCTAGAAAATGGTTTCAGGAGATGCATCACAACAACTGGAATTGAACTGATTTTGTTGGGAGGCTCCTGCAGGTATTGCACTGGCTCTGAGAACATAAATTGCTGCAGTGCAGCACAAAACACTTGGAGCAGAAGACAGAATACTTCATGGTATGAACAAATAAGTGTGCAAAACTCTTCTGTACACTTCCCTATGAAACACTATTGATGTCTTGCCTTCTCCTCAAGCAAGTTTCCCAAAAAGCCTAGTTGTGATTTTTCACAACTACAATTCTCTTAGCAGATCTACTCTCTCATGCAGTCTGTGTGTATATATACACCTGAAATTTAAACAGGAAAGTTTCTAAGCTCCCCCAATAAAATTATTCAAATGGAATTCACAGCCATAATGAAATTAAGAGGAAGCCAAGAATTAATAAGATTAAGGTAAAATTCAGTATGATAAAATGTACATGAAAAAAAGATTTATGATGACTTTTGCCACTTTTTCTTGGTCAGTTTTCAGAGTTCTGTACTATGAGGTCTCCTAGCACTGCCCATACCTGTTCAGCTTAGCTACAGTTACACTTCTCAAATTTTTAGAAGGCCTGTTTTTTCTCTGTTGACTCAGTTTCAGGTCATTATCAAATTTACAACCTAGGCCCAGTCTTGCATAGGCTTTTACACACAGGCTTAGCTTTATGCACATGAATAGTCCTTTAGAATTCAGTAGAATGATTTGTGCACAAAGTAAGCAGGTGCATGACCAGCTTCACTGAAAGTTTGGGACCCAAACTTCATATTCCCTATTAACAAATGCCTCTTCTGCTTTAGAAAAATATTGACAGTGTAAAGATGAGTGTGACCTTTTGTTCATTTACTACAATACAAATAACTTTATAGCTACTTTATAGGCAAAAAGGGCATTATGTATTTACTTGTAGAGGTAGGGAAGTTGAAGAATACTGCAGGTGGTATGAACACAGAGGGACATATCCAAAGAAGCTTACAGGACCCAGGTACCTATCTTACTTTGTCATATGTATATATGAATTCCTTAATTTGAGAGGCTCAACACAACTACATAATACAGGCCCCTAATTTCAACTATCAGTCCACAAATCTCATGTCTAAACTAGATCTGGATCTGGTTTTTGAAGTCTGCCAGGAGGCTGCCAGAATATGGAATGATTGATCAGACCAATAATGACAGATGTGGTCTATTTGATAATAATTGTCTGGCTATTGGGGTATAGAAATTTATAAGTTGAACTGTTGAAGAGGGAGACAAATTTAAATTTGAGCAATGTAACTGTTCCAAAGAAAAGGCTAAGAGGACTGTAATGTTTAGAAAAGGACTTGGCTCTCAGCTAAGCTATGTGAAGAGCTTGTACATAGCACCACTGAAGAATCCTATTTAAAATATTCTGAAGCATCCATCACTATTATTTATTTTAAAATAATAGTCAAATTATACTAATAAGGATGCAAGCTACAGTTTTTAAAATCAAGCACTCAGTAATCAAAGAACCCCAATAGTTAAATTTTCTCTGAAATAAATATGCTGTATTCCTGTTTCCCTGTTAAATATAGATTTTCAAGTGTCCCGTTTAACTTGAGTTAAATATATAATATGTACAGCATGTACATATTAATGCAATGGAAAATTATTAATTTTTAGTCTGCCTTCAGGTATGAATGCTTAATTTCACAATGCTTGTGTCAAACCACTGACAGCTTGCAAAAAGGGGAAACTGTGAGCACAGACACCTACTCTGCAAGGCACCTTCTACAGTTTTATGTGATAGTCCCACAAGAAAATGATGGGAAGGAGATTTATAATCAAATCTTTCAGAGTAGCTATAGAAGTCTAGAATTCGTGAACACAGAATAATTATAATAATGGTTCACTGACTTCCTAAGAAGAGCTGTTGAGCTGGGACTTGCAGGGGTCAGTTCTCAATCCCAAATTTATATAACTGACCGGAAGGATTTTGTGCAGAGTGCTAATCATATTTGCAGATAACAGCCAGAAAGGAGGCAGGCAGGTATATAAAATTTAAATACCTTGTAAAATTACTAAACAAAGACAATGAATATAAAGACCAAAGTCAGGAAGAGCATGAAGCAGTATTAGAAAATCACAAGGGTAAAAAAATTCAGAAAAGAAGGGTCATGGGTATATGTGCATGCCAGGATAAGGACATTAAACAGAATGCAGGCAACAGCATCATGAATGTTAGGAATGAACAAATTAGTGCAAGTCATAAATATAAGATAGTTATAGGTTTGCTGGTTTAGCTTTTTTCTCTAATGGCAAATACATCAGTGCTGTATTTCCCCCAAGACAATTTGCACAAATCCCATTTCAAACCTGTCTGAACAGGGCTTTCTAAACTTTGACAGAGTGAGAGAAACACCAAAACGTCAGCAGAGACATTTGCTTTGAAGGAATGCAGCTCCTATTGGAGAGTTAGATTTGCAATTCAGAGCCTTATTTGATGATGTTAATAAGCACATGACTACATTTTAGGGAATCAGGATGAGGTTTTTTTCAGCTGGGCTAGTGCTTAAAATTAGGCACCAGCTTAAGCATCTTGTTGAACCAGGATCTATAAACTTGGTTGGAGCAATACCTTTTCCTGGGCACTTGGGAAGCAACAGAAGTGAAGTGCTCTTAATTCTAAAATTAATGCTTGGAAAAGTAAATAAAAGCTTTTATATTGGAGGGACTTGGTCATTTCCTATTTTAACCCAATGAGTAGGATACTATCAATTTTCTTTTTATAAACTGAGATAATTTAGAGCAGCACTAATAATCTGAATATTAAGAAAAACTACATTTACAGCAGTTGGTGTTAAACTGCAGCATTTTCCTGAGGCTCTGGGCAGAATTCAGAGTATTGTTTTTATCTTTGAAGCTCCAAATTATTTCAGTTTAATTTTTTTTTTTTTCTGAAGCATTGCCTCTTTTGCCTTTCTCTGTGCTACAGCTGACATAAGCAGAAGTACACAGCATGAGCTTTTCAATTCAGGAGAAAAATCTGCTTATACGTTACACAGCCTCCTTAGCTTAGCACTTCACTCTTTGGCACAACAAACCTCAATGACTGCTACATTCTGCCAAGCACCCACCTTTCTCTGGGTATTAATTAGGGACGAAATTAAAGTGTGAGTTCAGAAATTATGGTACTGCAATATCCAGCAGAAAAAATAGTGCTAGCAGTTATGACAGTCATGACCAACAATGAGAACTTGTGTCCATTTACTGAGGTTTAAATGAGGTGATTTTAAATTGCTTAAAGGTACCTACACTTGGAAAGAGGTGAATATGTTTATCATTTTACAAACAAAATAAGAAGAATCAATACTCCAAAACCAAAAAGAAAACTGTTTTCTATTTCAAAATAATTTTACTCCAACCACGATATTTGCTATTTAAGAACTTAGTGGATTTGTGCTTATATTTTTCAAGGTGGTTTCAGTGGGAGAGGCTTTTATATGCTTCAATGATCCATTCAAGGATCAAAGCTGCAGAAGATTTAATATTATCGTGATAACTCTATCCCTGAATGTTGAAAGCAACTCCCTCCCTTGTTTGTCATATTATTAAAATATCTGGATGTTACTGCCAAGTTAGACATATTTAAATCTTCTGATTCCTCTTTCCAAACAAGTATCTCTATCTCTGGCAATCCACTTCTTGCCAGTTTTCTATAAATTTATTCCAAATTACCAGTATCCTTCCAGCAACGAGAGCTTCCAATATTTTATTGTTTCACCAGCTTTAGTGAGCACGCCATGTAATTTCCTCTGTCTTTATGGAGGCCTGGATTTACTGTGGCCAGCTTTACTGCCAGAGGCGATTGCAAGTGCATTCATTTTTACTGTGCACTACATGCAGTGAGCATATAATCATCTTCTGGAACCATTTTGCTTGGCCTGTCTCTCCCATTAGATATGAAGGTTTAACATCTTTGCCTTAGCTGTATTTGCACCTCTTTTCCCTGTGCTCATTTTCCCACATGCTCTCATTTTCCTAATTTCTTAAATCACCTTGGATTATTTCTGTTCTGTTTGTGTTACATTGCATAATTTAATCTGTGAAACTTCAGATGGTACCAGCAGCTGCAACACAAATCAAGGTCTTCTGAGACAGAGAAAGTAGGAAGAAAATCTTTCCCCATAGGCATCATTACTGTTTTTCTCAGAGAAGACATTTGCAAACAACAGGAAGAAGGCCAAGATCCAGTTTCTGCTTAGTAAATTAAAGGTGGACGTCAACAACTCCACAGACTACTTCATGGTCTTTTGCCCATTCTTCTTGTAATGATCACTGAATAAATAATGGTGTATCACCCCCACCACCTCTTGAAATCTTCCACATTAATTAAATCTCCCTTATATTTCCATATATCTTTCTGATATTTATATGCTTATCTATTTATTTTTCATTTGGAATGTTTTTTACCCCAAATCAACCTCTGGATACAGGTAAAGATAACATGCTCAAAAGCAAAGGGAAGATCTTAGGTCTCAGTTAGGAAAGCTACACATACCCATTGCTAAAGAAGTGTACATCTGCTCCATCACTCCAGGAAAGCTGGATTTTTCCAAACTGGAATCTATCATCACTTGAACTTAAAAATTGGTCCAAATTCCTGGGCTTGATCTGTCTTTTCAGGTCATTGGGAATTCAGTCAGGACAAACTGTCTGCTCCGACACTGAGAAGCAACAAGCAATGCCAGTGTTGTTACATCTGTGCTCCATATTCTGCTCTGGCCAGCGGGTCACTTATGCCTTAATTCAGTGTGGTAGTGCTGGTGGGGGAAGAGGAAAGGGCAGTGTATTTTCCTGCATTCTCGAAAGCTTCATTATTTGATCCAATGATCACATTTTGCAGGGTTGCTTGCTCCAGCTGCCTGTCCAGAGACAAAACTGCAAGAGGCAAAGCAGGCTGAAGCAGCCCTTGATCACAAGCTGGAATTAGTATTGTTGCACAGAAATGCAAAGCAAAATTTCACAAATTTTCTTAATTGACTCCTATATTCTGTGCACGTGTTCAAAATGTTATTTGACAAAAACGGTGTGTTTCAGGAATTAAGTGAATCTCCATGTTTCAGAGCTTCTAAATCATGAACACATTCTGCTATAAGTACTTCTGAATCCAAAGAATGGTCTTCATCAACTGAAAACAAGCAAATGCCATCAAGTTCACCCTAGAGAAGATATTCCTGCAAAATGCAGATTTCCATGAAATATATTTGTAATCATTAACACAGAAGTCCTCTTTGGAACTAATTTTTCTCTGGGACTGAGCAGAGCTTTTTCTGCTTGAGTCTCCTCAAATGTTGTGGGTTACTGGTGCTGAAAGCCTTGTTTACTAGGATTTACTTTCACTAAATCAAGGTATGTCTTATCTGGAAAGGAACCCTCAAAACATCAATCAAATAAATTCATCTGCTTTTCTAACATTTTTATTTAAGAATGTTTTAACATTTGTATATACAACTACACTTTTTATTCAATGGAACAAAAAATATTGGGGGTGGACAGCCAGGGAACAGCAAGAAGTGTGAACACCAAAATTAAGGGTATCAAAAGAAACATCAGGTAGGAAACTTTTGTAAGCATTTATACTGTGTTAGGAAAGAAATCTACAAGTAAACCATCCTAACAGGAATAGAATATCTCCGTAACCAAGAGTACTCCGACAAACCCTGTAGCTATGATTTAAAAACAACCCTGCTGCCACCAGAAGGGTTAAGGCTTTCAACAACACATACTGAAATCAAAAATACGGGAGACAGACTCCCAGTGGTGATTTCAGCAACCTTTATTAAAAGAGCAACAGCTTGGGATGGGGGCTCGGGGGTTGCCAATGCCACCCTCACCCAGCTGCTTCGGGGAGGGCAGCAGCGGCAGCCACATCTCCGCCGGCTGGAGCTGGGTGTTCCTTTACGACACAAAGGTCTGGTCTGGGCAATGCTCAATGGGCGACGTCCCAACGACAAAGACCTGGAGCAGTGCTGGTGCCCGCCTTTTTATACAGCCCATAGGCCACTCTGATTGGTTGTTTTTGGATCCTCGCTCTGATTGGCTCCGTTGGCCCTGGTGTGTTGGACCGCCCCTGCTCTCTGGTGTGACGTAATGGGTGGAAGTTTCTAGATGGCTCCTCAAGCCCAGGGGAATAGCGGCGGCGAATTGGCAGGGAGCACGGTATGAGGGGTCAACATCCAACTGGCAACTCATTAAGGAGTAATAAAACAGATAACAGGTTAAATGACCATAACGGGTAACCAGATAACGTACAATAAAGTTAACAAGTGCGATACTTTACTTATGACACACACGGATGCAAAAAAGTGAAGGTGTGGCCAGAAAAGCGGAGCTGAAAGAAGGGCGGTAATCCTGTGTACTGGCAAAACACCGGTGGTCCTTCCCGCCAGGAAGGAGCACTCAGCGGAGGCGCTCCCATCAGNCGGTGCTGCCCGGCGGCCGCGCTCCGGAGGTCGACCCTGCGGCCTCTGAGGTAGCGAGCAGCGCCCTGCGCTGTCTGGCCGGGCTGGCGGGGCAGGTGAGTGGGGGGAGGGCGGAGGGAGAGGCCCGGGGCGGAGCTGGGCTGGGCGCCGCGCCCGCCTCCCATCGCCTCGCTTTAGGGCCCCGCGCAGGACTGGCTCCTGCTTCTCCCCGGCCTGCGGGGCCCTCGTGGGCTCCAGGAATAGAGTATGGCGCTGGACAGGGTATACGTCTGCCACGCACAAGGGAGCTGCCTCGCTTCTGGAGGTTGTTCTCGCCCGCCTGGCTTCTGCCCAGGCTGGGGCGGCGGTGCCGGCTGCCTCCCCGTCTCCCTCCGGCCGGGGTAGCCCCAGGGTGCGGGGCTGCTGCTGCTGCTGCTGCTGCTGCTGCTCGCCCACAGCCGGGACCGTGCCTTTGCCTCGCAGTGAGGGGACGTCGCGTGTCCCTTCGTAGTTTGACGGATGATCTCTTCCGTGGGAAAGTGCAATTTGCTTAATTGCTGTATCTTAATTAATTACTCTGAATTGAAAAGCTGCTGAAAGCTTACCGTGCATTAAATCAGAATAAATGATCAGGAGCTTGAAGTTAGCCCTGCCATAATAACATGCTATGAAACACACAGTGCATCTGAGGGTCAGAATTTTTAAAGGTGCTCTATTCTGTGGTACTTAAGTTGAAACACCTACTTTGTGTTTAGTAATGTCTGTGAATTGTGTAACAGGTCTTACAGTAGTGGTGGAAGGCCCTAATCAGAAGGTTTTAGTAATAACTTAGTTATTGCTATAAATAATTTACAGATTAATTTTCCACTGTGGAAACATTTTTGTAGTTCCTTGAGGGCAGTAGAAGCACACTCTTACTCCAGGAGTTATCAGTGGGGAAGGTTTGGGGCCAGGTGATGAGCAATATCTGCAGGAGCTAGTGTAACTTAGTGTATGTTTGCTACAGAAATGGACTCTTAGGTGCAGAGGCAGTTTAGGAGTAGCTGCTGGCTGATCTGAAATTATTTTTTAGAGTGTTTCACCTCTCATCTGTATAGAACTCTATTATGTTTGCTTCTCCAAGTATGCTAACGATTGTCACGGTTTTCAAACAAAAGGCAACCAAAATTAAGGGCTTGATAATTCAGGCACTTACTTCAGAGTCTCAGTTTTCCTATCTCTAAAGTGATTAAAAACTAGCATGGCTTTTGAACAGGAGTACAGCACTGAAGAGCATGATGTTCAGACAAAGCTGACTCAGGATTACTGAGGCATGAAAACTATCTCTTGAGGTTTAGAGACCCTATAATTCTTCCTGGTGAAAATTCTGAGTGTGATCAGTAAAGAGCTATTGACTGTCAGTTTATCTAGGTGTAAGGACAGCACTATGAATGGCAGCATTAGAACACATCAGAGAAAAGTTGGAACTCTTGTATTTACGAAAAACATGAAGGAGACTAAGGGGGAAGTTTCCTAAGCTCTTAACTAGGGTGTCCATCACAAGTTTAATTAATTGTTTCTAAACCTACATTAAAAACTCTATTTTTCTCTCTTAACTTCAATAGCTTACTTTTTCTCCAGAGCTGCAACTAGCATGTCACTGGAGAGGCCCTGGTGATTTTTAAAAATAACTGGATGTGCACAGACAATTGTGAGAGAACTGTTTAGAGTTGCTGCATCCCCTCAGTGGAGTTACAGTAGCTATGGTGCAGAGTATAATTGTCTTCTTTGGTGTTTGGGGTGTCTTTTTTTCCATGACAGCAGACCCATTTTACTGTTCAGTGCACTGAATTACAAAGATCTGGTTGCTCCATCTTGGCTGTGAAAGTCCTTTTAATTGCTCAGTTATGATCCTTTCCAGTTGCTGAGTTCCACACTTGTCTGCTAGTGCGAGAGTTCTGACAGATGTAACTGCTGTGCTCTACTCCCTTATGGATTCTAGCAAACTGTCTTGCATTTTGGACTGAAACTATTGACTCCGCATTTCCCTTTTATAGAGGTGACTGAGGATGTGCCAGATAGTTAGCAGTCACAGTTTGTGATTCATTGTAGTAGTTTAAGTTGGATTTGTGCTAGTAAATGGGGCTGTAAGCAGGAATATTTCTGGCACAGGAATTTTTTTCCCTGGAGCAAGCAATGGCAGTACGTAACCATGAGGACATCTGAGAATGATAACTCTTAAAAACAATATAGCTGAAAAGTTCTTTAAGATTCAAGTGATAGCCAGTGCTTTCATAAAACAAATTTCAAAGGGCTGAAATGACTTCCGATCCTGTAAATTGAATAGGCTGTGGACTTGTAGTCAATCAGACAAGGGCTTTGAAGTTATCAAAACACTGAGTTTATAAATCTGTTTGTCACAGTTCTAATAAGTAGGAGAATGTGAAAGACTGAGAACTTACTCTATTGTACTAGAAACTTTTGATGCAGGAGGAGTTTATTCTTTACTTTTATTTAAAGGCAGTGTCTGTGAGTTAAAAATATCACTGGCCTCTGAATTATTCTAAGTCCGAAGTTCTGTTGCTTTTTGTGCATTGAATCACCTGGACAGGAGTTGTCCATTACTACAGGAAGACACATATCAGCTTACTATTTTTGGAAAAGGAGGCTTGTTAGGAAATGGCAGTAGCAGTTCTATTTTCTTTTATTTGGATGACTTTTTTACCCTGTCAGTAGACTGTAATATAGCATACAGAGGATGTTACTCTAGAAACTTTCTGCAGAAATACATGCTTCAGATGATCACATGCACAGTGGCTTAATTCCTAAAGTAAATGCTATTCCTACTAAATTTTAAATACATTCTTGATTTTGAAACTTACTCAAGACTAGTATATTCTAGAACATGGCTTTTCCTACATCCTGTGTACTTAGCTTAAGTAGTAAACAGGGATAACCATTTGTGTGAAAAGTATCTAAAATACATTATATATCTAGTCAGACTATCTCCTTTGCTATGTAATTTGGGAACTAACCCTGAATTTAGCAAGGCAGATCTGTGACTAAAGAAGAAGGTTTAAAACGGCTTATAGTTCATAACAAAACTGTGTTAATGCTGGTATCTGAAACTAACATGGGGCAGTTTGTCATCCACAGCTTGACCTTCAGAGTGATGGAGGCATTCTTGTGTCCAGTCCTCAGGGTTTCCTCATACACTTTGTGGTGGCTTCAGGACACGAGTGCATATGCATTCTGTGTTCTTCTTTATGATATCTGATGCTGTTAGAAGTTAAATGTCTTTAGACCATGAGTTCAGGCTCAATTCTATGACCTTCCTGAAGTACCTTTTAGTGTTTCTACCTCCACTTTTTTTTTAAATGGAAGGAGTGAGGGATAGATGTACAAATATACATATGAATTGGGAATTCAGTGTTGCAAGGAGAGTACCTGTAGGTCCTCTTGATTTCAAACAAGAATTTTATCTGTATTTAGAGGCAGGGCTATCTACTTGCAGGATGTTTGGTTGGAGAGCAACTTACTTAGCTTCGGGAAATGAAAGTGATCACTGCTTTAAGATCTTGAGAAGAGCTTTAGTGTAACAAAAAGGGCAAAACTGGGTGTGAAAGTGTGGTAGTTTGTTAGAGATTGTTGACAACCAGCTTTGTATTAGTGTATTTTTAGTTTATAGAACATACATGGTTCTTTTAAATAATACTTCATTATGTGTGTTTTTTGTTATTGTCTTGGGAGTTAAATATTGCAATTTCTTGGCAGTGAGAATAGACTGTGGCAATTGTTCATTTCAGTACGAATGCAAATAGTGTTATATGTAAGAAAACAGTGCATATAGGAAAATAGTGTGATTTGAAAATAGGTTTAATAGTGGTGCTGTGCAATCTAGAGCTTGTTAAACTTTGAGATTTAAAAAAATATTTATTTTTATACACTCATTTTAATATAAAGCTTCCTTTGGATTAGCAGCAAATAAAAATTCAAGAATGTGGCATGGTGTTACATCAAGACATGAGTCGTGCAGGCATAGATAGTCTTGCAGTCTTGAAATAAAATACATGAATTTACAGGAGACTGCTATCCTGGGTCATGTTTCTTCATACTGGTGGTCCTAGCATCTATTAAAAGTAAAGATAGTATGAGTGATTAACATGAATATTCTTTCATACAAGAATTAATTAAATAATGCCAAGGACCAAATTAATACAATGGAAACATGATGAGTTAGTAAGGAATTTTTAGTTTTAGAAAATATTCTACAAATACTATCTTACTTGGTATATGATAGCTGCTTGGACTATAAATAATATCAAATCTTTCCAACGTTTTCATCTAAAATTGGGATGGGTCTATATGAGACTGAGCATAATTGTTGTCTTGCAGAAGTCTTGTATACTTTTCTGATGTTGATACAGATAATACAATTTTTTGTTTTGTTTGTTTTGCCCTGTTGAAGCTTAATCTCGGGGACGATATTGTGAAAGTTGTGATCGATTGGAGCAAGCTTCAGAACACATCAACACTTCAGCCAGCCTTGCTCTTTAGTGCACTTCAGCAGCATATTTTATGTTTACAGGTAAATATTTCATGGGACACGTTTGACTTGACAAAAGTGATCAACAACTAAAATTAGTTATCTCAGCTGTAAAATACCAGTAACTTTGGTCTTACGTTGCCGTGTTCAACAAAAAAGGAATGCAAAAGCGTGAAATACTTGGGATTCCTCTATGCTCCATAGGTACTCACATCTATGGATTTTTCAGATTAGTGGTGGGAATAGCCACTGTAGGTGAGCAAGCTGAATAAATGCAGCCTCATTGATTTCTAGACTTGCATTGTAAATGTGATACATTTCCATCTATGGTGGGTTATAATTAAGCAATAAGACACGGCAGGTGTGTGTCATGCTATGATAATGATTCCATGCATTGGGTGAGTTTTGAGGCTCATAGAGTGCTTTCAGTGGTTCAAGAAGTGGCATTATCCCAGCATGACACATCCTGGAGTGTCTTACTGCAATTAAATATATTTTCAGCGTAGGTTTTTTTTTTTTTTTTAAGAGTAATTTCTTTGACATTAATGTCTCATCTTGCCAAGTAGCCAGTCACCGTTACTGTCATTTCTTTTAACTATTTGAAACTTTCCAACCCTGCCAAAAGTAATTTAGTTGCATGGCAGGGAGGATGAGCAGTTTGTCAGCTGGTAACTGAGCAGTGTTTTGACCTTGATAGTTCGTATAAAGATAATAGGGTTTGAGAACTACTATTTTGCTTCAGCCAGGTAATGAATTATTTGAGGTGCATAGTACTGAGAGGATGAAAAAGAAAGTTTCTGTATTTTCTTGTCTATAGGTAAAAGAAAGACCCTTTGTTTTGCAGACATCCACCAAATCTTTGGTGTGATGAACAGAAAGAGAATATATACAAGATAAAAGCAAGTAAAATTTACATCCAAGACGTAAGAACACTGCAAGTAGAAATTTGATTCCATTTCAGAAAATGTGACTGCAAAAAATCATGTTGTCTTTAAAAAAAATAAAATAATTTATAAAGGGAGAATAAGCAGTGAAATTCAGACTAGATGAAACTGGTAGAAATTAAAAAGAGACAGGGACATATATATGTACTGAGGATTTGGTGTTACATCGTACGTAAGAGTTACTGCAGTAAAATAAGCATTTTTCCTGCTACAAATGGCAGTGCCTTTTCTCATTTAATTGCATGACCTAAGTAGATAATCAACCATGTCAAGCCAAGCATGTGTTCATGATAATGCCTATGTATTTCATGTCTGTGTTCTCTCATTCACTTGGGCAACTGCGGTTTCAAGTGGAGAATGTAGTGCTGCGGTGATAAAGTAAAGGCTTTATAGTGTAAGAGCACTGGATTTCATGTTAAGGAGGAAAAATACTAAGCCTTACTGTTCTGAGTAAGCATTTGAATGACATGTTAATTAAGTGGCATTGGTGCCAGTGACTGAAGCTTTGATTTAGCTAGTAACACGGGAGTATGGGCAGATTTTCACAGAAATTTGGGAGTTTTCCTGTACAAAGCTCTGAAAGACACAGGTCAAAAAGGCCAGAATCGTGGTGTGCACAATATTTGGAACTTCTTTTAAATCTTATTACTGTGTTCCATCAGAGGAAGATGTTGTAATTCCCAAAATTATTTCCATTGGTCTGGTTTGGGAACTGTAATAGTACTTGTCTTCTTAGCTTGGGGACTGTTTGGGCTTTTATTTTTTTAAACCCTAACATACTGTTTTCTTTGTTCAGCCTCTCTTAGAAAAACTTCAGTCATTGATCAAGGAGGAAAATATAGGCCATGTTGAACCTGCAGGTAAAACAGAAATCCAAACAAGTTTAGATATTTATGATGGTAACAGTCAGACTGAAGAAAAATATGGAAGTTATGACTTGAGAGATCTGAAGGATGCTCGTTTCAATTTTGATCCAGAAGTGGTCCAAATAAAAGCTGGAAAAGCAGAAGTAAGTGATTTATGTGAATTTAAAAATAGAAAAATGAAAGACCTTTCTAAATTTTAAATTTAACAAATGAAACAGATAAATGCCATCATGTTTATTACCTGCAGATTGACAGGCGGATATCAGCCTTCATCGAGAGGAAACAAGCCGAGATCAATGAAAATAATGTCAGGGAATTTTGCAATGTTATTGATTGTAATCAAGGTAACTGGCTAGCCAGCCTTTAATCTTCATAGTGATTTGTGTGGGGTTTTTTCTTTAATTTTTTTTTTTTTTTTCAAAAGCCCTAGTCTATATTTAAAACTGAACTTTCTTTTGAGAGTAAGTTTGTTTTAAAATTTAGGATTTGTATGTGCATTGCACGTGTCAGATAGAAAAATAAAGTGAGTAGTCACTGGATGACAGTGTTTAATTCATCCCATACAGAAAGATTACTTAAATTATTGTGTTAATTTTAAGAACTGCTATCTTAGATCAGATGATTTTGTAGCTATTTTTCTCAGTGTTTTAACTAGGTGTTCCTCCAAAGTAAATGGAATCGCATATTCAAATTGAAGTTAATTTAATGCTAGATAAATTACAAAGAAGTGTTTTTTACATGAATTTGAATTACTAGCTACTTGAAATTACATTTTCTTTTTCACATTTATCGCATTGTTGGTGTTTTTCCTACACCTGCTAGTACAATTGACTGTATCTGTAACCACTCTTAAATTCATCCAATACTGGATCCCGTTTACAGAATCAGTAACTGTAGTCAAATGTGTCTTCGAAATTAAGACAGTTTTAAAAATACCTAAGTAGTACAGAGATATTTTCTAAGTACCTGTGTATTGTCTCTTTGAGGTATTTACACTCTTAGAGATCAGAGCTTATAGTTCAGTAAGCTTTTTAGAGTTTACCTGCTTGAATGTTAGTTGGAGTGCAAAGGAAATCTGAAGTTTAGTAGAAGACACTAGATAGTGAAATACTGTTTCCTGAAATCGTTAATTATGTACAGAGGAAATGATTATAAGACCTGTCCCATTGTTGAGGCATAAAAAAATACATGTCAAGCTCTGATGTATATGAACAGAGATTGAAATATAAACATTAGAATAAATTAAAGTAGTCCATACTATAGGTTTGTATGGTTAAGCAAATGAAAGAAATCACATGGATCAGAATAAATGCAGAATAGTTTAGGAAAGAATGCTGGTGAGTAAACTGGATCAGTCAAAAAACAGAAGTTTCAGAGAAGGACATAGAACCAGAATAACAATGGTAAGCAGGAAAAAGGCTTCTGTACAGGAAGAAAGAAATAAGTTACAGAGAAATGCAGTGAGAAGTAAGAACCAAGTAAATTTGGTCCTGATCAAGTAAACTTCTATATACCCCTTTGCATACATTTATAGGAGTGACTTGACCCAATTAAAACCAGTAGGTCCATGCAAGTGTGTGAAACTATTAATAGCAAGTGTTTATAGAATGAATTAAGTATTTCTGATTTTTTTATTGTTTGAAGCATTTCAATTACATTTGTTTAAAGCATCAAAACTGATGGTGGTTAGAATATTTTCAATTATAAATACATAATTTGGACCTCACTTGTTATATTTATTATTTATTTAGAAAATAGCTGTGCCAGAACAGATGCAATTTTCACACCCTATCCTGGATTTAAAAGTCATATAAAGGGTAAGCAACTCTTTTTTTTAACTCTGTTGAAGCATCCAGGTATAACAGCACTGATAAGTTTTTTATATCAAAACTTTTTATAAAATGCTCAAAAATGCAAACCGAATGTATTGATTTTTGACTCTAGTGAGTACTCTGACATCTTCATTTATGTCTCCAAAGTTTTAAGTCCTTTAACTCGTGCACTAAATTAATGGTTAGGCACTAAAGACCAAAATAAAATAGCCTGTTTTCATTGTCTGAAAGGAAATGTGGAAAAGATAAAGCAGGACAGAGAAGCTGAACAGTTTTTCTTCTAAGGTGAAGCCATCAATAAGGAATTGAGATTAAATAGAATTATCTTCTGTTTTGCAGTAGTTGGTGTAAGTGTACTGAAATAGAATATAATTTTGGGACAGAGGAAGTTCTAGGATATATTTATAAGAAGTGACAAGCTGGGGAATGAGTTTATCACTGTACTATTTTTTGGAAAGGAATAAATATAGAAGTGATGTTCAACAGAAGTTGTGTATAAAATATTGCTTGTTCATCTGCTGCTCTTTAGGTGTATGCAAGTTACCCCTCTTTAGAAACAAACAGAATACCCAAAATGAGAATGAAAGTAACCCTCTTACATTTTTGAGAGCAGTAATATTCAGTTATTCACTTGATATTGGTCCTAGAAACTAATTAATTATTTTGAATTCTGTAATTCAGAATAAGACTGTAAAGGACAATAATAAGTATTGAGAGATGGGAAAGTGAGTTTGATTTTTGAATCTTTCACAAAGAACTTCTTTCAATAGTCACTGTTTTAAACTGAGTGTAATTTGTTAGTTGGATGGCAGCATAATAAAAGAAAAAAGGTAAGTTTACACTTCAAGGAACTGTTTATAACTGAAATGTGAAAAACACGTAGAAAGGAATTAGAAGTAAAACCAGGATAAGTTAAAGCAAGAATGCAGTATGTGGCTTCATGAAGTCTTGAGTAGGATGGTATATGTGTGTGTATGTGCTTCAGGATCTGGAGTTGCCAATATAACCTTTAAATCTGCAATACACTGCAGTAGTGCTATGAGCAGAACTTAAAAAATGAGTCTGATTTAACCAGAAGTGGGCAAAATCTTCTGATGAAGACATGGCTCAGCATGGATAAAAGGTAGTTCCAGATGCAGCTGAAGAGTCACTAAAGCTTTTAGCCAAATGACAAAAATTAGATGTGAACTTCCTTGCTGAGGTTCGTATTGGTACTTCCACTTGTGTACCTCCCCTCATCTTCATGTATTTATGATGCTTCCTGTAATATTAGATCTGGCCTCTTCTTTGCGTTCACAAAAGCTGGCATGTACAGCTGCTGACATAGATACCAAGGTTTCTGCTGTTTATCAGCAGCTGATGACAAATTCTTGACACTGCCATTCTACATGAATACATGAGTAATTATTTTACTTTGCATATGTAAAATCCTAGGTCTTTGTTAGGTTTAGTTACTCATTCAAACAAATAAGAAAATGTTTTTACTTGAACTTTTGATCTTAATGTGTGTGGGATTCTCCATGTGTAAGATTTTTTAAAAACTGATTTAATGCAAGTTTTCATGTTTCAGTATTTTGATTCTTTTAGTTAGATCTGCTTTGTGTTTCATGTGCATATACGTGAAATTTGTTTTCTCTTTACTAGTTTCTAGGGTAGTAAATACATACGGACCTCAGACTAGATCTGAAGGAACACATGGGTCCAGTCACAAAGCCACTGTACCCATGCGTGATTGTGGAAACCAGGCTGTTGAGGAGAGATTGCAAAACATTGAAGCACACTTAAGGTTACAAACAGGTTGGTATGTTTTAATTTTGACATTGGTGTGCCATTTTATACTACAGTTATCATTACTGTGGTGCAACTGGGCAAGTCTATAAAAACTGGTACTATTAAAAGAGTGAATAGATCCACTGAAGGGTTTAGTCACCACAAGTACAATGATCTAGTGTTCAGGGTTTTATGCCCAAAATGGAACCCAGGTTTATGCCCAATTTGAGAATCTGAGTTAGTAAATGTACGCTTTATACGGTGGCAAATAAGAGAGAGGCACATCAGAACAGGATTTAAAATAAAATGGAATATCTGGGAGGTGGGGTTTCTCCATAATCAGTGGAGTCCTGCCTTGACCCAACTGAACAGGAAAAACTGAGTTTAGGACTAAGGGCTACTTCATGGCTGGTGGTAGAATCAACAGAAAGGATGACCTGAAACCTTTTCCTTCAGATGGATATTTCTTGAAATACCTGTAGGCATAAAGCTTATTTCCTAGAAAATGGGGAGCTTGTTGTCACTACTTCTTGTTCGGCCTGCAAACATGAGTCCATACCTTTCACAAAAATGAATACCATAGCCATCAGGCTACTGATGTTTTTAAGGTAGTTGCTTTCCTCATCCTAGTCCCAGTTTTCTACAATATAAATCAATGAGGCACTTATCAAGGAGGAATTAGTATTTTTCTTGAAAATTATTTTCAAAACAGAACAGAAACCCAATCTCCATCTAGTAAAGTGAATTTTCTACACATGACACTGCACACACTTGACTTTCTTGTCTTCTGAATACTGAGTAGGTGCCAATCCATTATCTTAAAAATATTTGGAACATTGACTGTATTACTAGATTCCTATGACTGTGTAGTGAATTAAAGTTCTGTGGCAGCAAGGAGAGTAAGATATGCCTAGGTAGTCTTGAGGCAGCAGTCAGAGCTTGATGCTTAGCTGTATAGCTCTCTCAAAAATAAGCTGGCTTTTGTGCATGGAAATAGAATTTGGAAGTGGCTGTCCAGCTTCAGGGTTACAATGTGAGTACCTTTGGAGTTTATCAATATCAGGGACAGTGATTGGAGGTAGCTAAGCAGGGGTCCTTGCTTCCAAGTTGTGCCTATAAGAGGTGATAGAATTTTGTTTGAAGGAATAGGTCAGCTAAACTACAGTATAGGTTAAGAAGATGGAAGCATGCAACACCAGTTCAACTCCTGTTTAAATCAGAATTTGTGGGCAATGTCTCAATTTTATTTGATGCATACCCCAGCAGCTGTGCAAAAAATACTCATCTGAGCAGGTAACATGTCTCAGCTACCTGTTCCACCAGGTTTTTTTTCTGGCAACAGAAAGAGTTAATCTTAACTTGCTGCCGTTTTTCAGAACAGCTTCTAGTGCTAGTACTGCTCTTTTCCCTTTGCATTAAGAGAAAGCAATATTAAGAGTGAGAAGTCAGCCAATTTAATTAGTAGATGCTGAGTGATGAGTAGAGAGCAGAACTAAAGGAGTGAAGCTACCTGCAAAATTGTTTATTTGGAGGGACAAAATAGATGAATGGCAAAAACGCCACAAAATGCCACCTTAGTGCTTATTTTGGTAGTTTGTGGAATAGAACTGTCTTGTCTTACAGGCCCAGAAATAAAAAGAAATGGGTGTCAAGAAGTGAAAGCTTGCTAAGGCCATGGTTGTTAATATAAGTTCGGAATCAGACTATAATTTTAATTGGAATAGCCAGTACTTAGTTGTGATAAACAGTTATTTCATATAGTTACTTCATTATAAAATACTGTGGAGTGCAAATAAGATGCTTGCTAAAGCTGATCTTATGATCAGTTCTATTTTTACATGGGGAAACAAGCCCAAGCTGCTATAGTACAGATGAAAACAGCAAATGGATTGAGGTGGGATTTTTATGGTGCTGTTGGATTTGTGGTGTGAGTGGGTTTTGTTGTGGGGTTTTTTGTGAGCGTGGTTCTTGGGGGAACTTGGGGCTTTTTTGGGTTTTTGGTAATTTTTAAATTTTTTTTTTTCAGAGCTGTGTTATTCAATTCAATACACACATTCTTCACTCCCATTCTCCCATCTATGGTCAGGCAAACGCTGTTCTTTGTCAAGCACAACTCATACTTGTCCTCTAACCTCTGATGCTCAGTGGAGATTGTTCTGAAAGAAACCTATCTTAGATATCAAAGCTGAATTCATGTGTGGTCTGCCATCCCATCTGCTCTCTCCTAATGCTGGTGTCAGCTTTGAAGTGCCAACATTTCACATATGACCAATGTATTGTAAGAGTGATCTTCAGTTGTTTCAGGGACCTTGACAGACATATTTCAGCCGACTACATGAAGTTGTCTTACTGCTTACTGCACTGGCTTATCAATCAGGTTTTACTCTGAATCATATTACTTACCTTTCCTTTTTATTATCCCACCCATTTATTTTGTTAGCTACTGGTTGATAGCTAATCTTGAAGAATTCAAATGTCAAATTTACAGTCTTTAATTAAATAAGTTATTCAAGTGCTTTTCCTGATTTCTTTGCATTACTGCTGATATATTTAGGTGGTCCAGTACCAAGAGACATTTATCAGAGAATTAAGAAGCTTGAAGATAAAATCCTTGAGCTGGAAGGACTGTCTCCTGAATATTTTCAATCTGTAGTAAGAAATTTCCTCACCTTCTTTTGGTGTATCTAAATGTGTTTGTGCCTTTTGTGCTTGAATCTTTGATGTACAGAGAAAAACTTGGAGTCAGAGGGCAGACACTTTTAATAAACATCTCTGGCTTGGTGTGGTGGTTATATTACATGTGGACCATCTAATCAAGTTCATATTTACCTGATTTCTCACTCAAGAGAAGAAAGTATCTGTTGGGAGAAAAAAATTGCTGCCACCCAAGCTTAACTAATTTGTAAGAAATGTGTCAGAGAGGTTGTATTTCTCCCCCCTGCCTTAAAATCTGAAGTGCTTCTTATGTCAAGAAAATTGACTGAAGTTTTGATTTTTGATACAAATCATTAATGGCTTAAAAGAGCTGAAATCACTTGGGCTTCTGTACATGATCTGATTGCTAACAATATATGAATAACTTCCAAAAGAATGAGAGAACAAACCCTTTAAAAATTGCTTCACGTGATTCTGTGACTTGGTTTTCTTTGTTTCTGGTTTTCAGGCAGTGCTTAGTCTCTCTCTGAATAGTACACCTTAACCTTCATTCACCAGAGGGTATTAGGACAAAGAGAGCATTAGTTGTTCTAATTTTAGGGTCTACATTTTCTACTTGACTGTAGAAATTTCTTGTTTTATCTAATTTATTGTTTTCTGTTATCTTGCTCTTCTTTCCCCATGTAACAGCAAGAATGTCTTTTTTACTGTTAATTGCATTTTAATTTAAATCTTCTCCCTTGAGACCAGCCAAAGAGTCAGTTAATAAAAATCAATAGCAATATTACACATTTTTGTTTAATTTTTTTAAGTTATGTTGGAGACCAATAAAGTTCTTTATTTGTGAGGCTATTTCTTTAAGTGGCTGAAAACCAGAAGTTAAAACATATACTTTCATATTTTTCTATTGAAAGTGCTTTGGGATCCCTATAATGAGGATCAGGGAAAAAATTGTGATGGTGGCAATAGTGGTGTTGCACAGTAATTAACACATTTTATCTGAAGTTTTTCATAAATATTGGTGTGGATATAGGCAAATTTTAGGGACAAAAATATTGACAGTTTCAAAAGCTCAATTCTGTCTGAAGGAAGCTTCAGTTAAATTGATAGTTGTTGACTGCCAAGTGTGGAGAAGCTTCAACAGCTTCTGACTTCTCTCCAGTAGCATTTCTCATGATCCAAAGTACTTAATTATAAAAAAGGTTTCTTTAATCCATGGGATGACAGTCAGTGTTTTTTCTATACTTTAAAGACTCTTGACAATGTTCTTACAGAATTATTTGTGGTCCTCTGTCAGTGCAACATTAAGTCTGTTTTGATGATGTCTTTTCTTCAGAGCTATTCTGGCAAGAGGAGAAAGGTTCAATCTACCCATGTAAGTGCTATTAACTCTTTTTTCTTAAGTTTAGTATGTTTTGAGTGGAGAGTAAGCAGAAGTTCTATGAAGCAAGTACCTAAGTTCTCAGAAGTAGCTCCATTGGATAGCTTGCTGCTAAAGAGAGAGGAAAGGAGACAGAAAGCTAATGAATGTTACAATGAAAGGAGTCTTCTAAGAATATATACTAGAGTAAGTTAGGGTTTTCACCAGTTAGAAGGATGATAGAGTAAAACAAATCTATAATGCTGTTAAGCTGAGAGTAACAGGCAATTTCTGTATTCTGATCAGCCCTCTGTTAATGTCTTCTGTTTTTGTTTTGTGGCTTAGTGGTTTTTGTTGGTTTAAAAATTATTTTTAAATTTGCTTTATTGGTTTATGGAAAGACAAAAGTCGAAATGGCTGGCTTGGCAAAAGTATTATGGAAGCACCCAACATTATAGCAGATATTAACCTGTCAGTAAGACTTGCCATGTTCACAACCCTGGCACCTAAGGGAATGCATTTACCATTTACTTCTCAGGCCACAAGAGAGAAGCTATCATTGGTGCATGTGGGATCATGGCTGGAACCTTGTCTGCTCCTAGCTATCACCCTTGGAGACAGATGGACTGGGGAGAATGCTTAGGATGGGATGTGGGCCATCTGAGACTTGAGAAAGTAGGCTTGTTTAGGAAAGAAATTCCTGCATAGGGTGAAATATTTTTATAAAAAGGATGATGACCAGTTTGTATAAGAAGACATAAAAGAATTGTCAGGTTAAGTGACAGAGAGGAGCTTGATGCTGGGCAGTAGGGAAAAAAAAACCCCTTAGCTGTAAACCCAAGTTCTGCAAAAGCTAGGCAGTCTCATCCAGTGTTTTAACATGAAGGGATTTCTTTTAACATGAACAGACTAAACAAGCATCTAATAGAAGTAGCATGAATATATTGGTCCAGACATTAGGACTGTCTTTCTTGCAAGTTTACGTTCTTTTTCCTTTAAATTTAAGTGGGCAAAGACTAGACTCAGACAATTCTGCAGAAGCAGTTCTCTCAGTGCAATATGTGGTGACCTCAAGTATCAAGTGATAAGCCACTTCTCTAGCAATTACAAGATGTAAATGATTGTGATTTTTATTTTGTTCTTTTAGCAGAGCTATTCATTGGCTGAACTCGATGAAAAGATCAGTGCCATAAAACAGGCATTACTGAGGAAAACAAAAGAAAGCAAGTCCAAGGAGGCTGAGCATCTTCTTCGATAAAAGTGTTTTTAGAATCCTCATGGTGATTTACACATACCAAAACCATAGACTTGAGTAGTGTTCATCAGAGATGACTAGTAATGAAGACAAAGTATGCATATAAGCTCCTTTTGGATGATCTTGAAAGCTTTCTTTCAGAGTAACTTCTTTAAAAGCAGCCTTATTAAGGAAATAGTTACTTTAAAATGAAGAATGTTTCAGGACTGTCATTCTAATAATCCATTCCCTTCTGTTATAAAGGAGGATTGCAGCACTGTTTGTATGTGAAAAATCTTAACCTGCTACATCCCACGTGTAATTCTTGGTGACTAAGTGTTCAAAAGGACTGTTTGTGTAAGTTTTGCATAGACTTGTGAAATTAAATTAAATACTTCCTCAGAAATAAACTGCCTTGGGGAAAAAAATTGCAGAATGCATGCTTACCTGTGGGTTTTTTTCTGTATTTGTCACTGTTTTCACAGCTGTTAGAAATGCAGCAAATTGCATTTCTATGTGACAGGTGATTATGGAAATCCTATATGAGTAAATAAAAACAATTGTTCTTCACTTTTTCAGTGTCTTGTGGGATTCAGATTTCATAACCTGCTCACAATGTATTCTAAAAGCCATCCCTGGGGAGATTTTGAAGAGCATGCCAGCAAGGCACCAACTTCCCTTCCATATGCATGCTTACGTGACTTTCCAGCTGTGTAGTTTAATTTAAAGTCAGACTGTTGGCCACACAGTGAAGTGAGATTGTGTTGTGACTTTTTGTTTGGGTGGGTTTGTTTGTTTGTTTTTTAATAAACCATTTTCTAATTATACAAGTTCTTTTATTTACTGTTTGTCGTTATTTCAGTTTAGGAGAAAAGTGGTTGTTTCTGTGGGAGTTTTATGTGAACTGCTCTGCTTACAGCAGCCATGTTGTTGATGTCCCTGTAGCAGTCTGTGACAGGTGTTATGAACAGTATGGACTGGGCACAGCCTTTGAAGAACAATAGGCAGTTTCTATGACCTTGTCTTTTTATGCAGAAAAACATTTGTTATAGCAACTGCAGCTAATGTTTCTCTGGAGGTGAATCAGCAGAGATGGGAGATAAAGCTGCCTGAGCTCGTGTCCTGGCACCAGGAAGGATGACAGTGTGATAGTAACCTCTAAAGTGCTTGTTGTCCTTCCAGGAAGAGATCTGAGTGCCTCAGATACAACAGAGGATAGGAAGAGGTACTGTTGCAGTTTCAAATTGTCCTGTGGGTTATGTATCAGTACGTTATTACATAGATACAACTTCTGTTACATGAAGCATTGCCATTGTTGGACATCCTAACAGCTTGTTTTATGAAGGTTGTTCTGGTGAAGCAGCACAGCTGGCTGCAACGTTTTTACTTCAAGTAGATAAGCTTTACTTCTTTTTTCATTGATTGGTCCTCTGGCCCAGGAGCCATAGCTCGGAAGAGTATAATGGGGGTATAGTTGCCACACTACCCACTTCAAGCAGTACTTGAAAGAGTGGTAGGAGGTGGCTGTTACAGGGCCAGGAGGAATGGCTGAAGGGGTTTAGCTTTTATAAAGCAGTAGCTTCCATTCATGTGCCTCCTAATACCAGTACTGGTAGCACATGGTTACTAAGTCTACTGCATTTGCAGTGGAGTTACTTTTGCAGTATGTAGTTTCCTTTGGAAAATTCTGGAGTGAAGCCCTAGAAAAGATTACTTGGCAGTTCCTAGGCATGAAATATTTGTCTAGTATTAAAAATTCTTTGTTGTTGGTTTACATTAGGACAAGCATGTTATGTGTATGTACACAGGGAAAAAAAGCCTACAGTCCCCATTGGGGTCAGTTCTTGAAATGAATTGCAAACTGCTGATTTCCTCAAGAGATACTGGTTACAAAGACTGCATTACCTGTTTCAAAGTGGCTTTTTCTGTAGTAAATTGCTGGCTACTTGAAAGATCTCTTACTTTGGAACTTTCCTCTTTCTTAAGATGGCAGTAAGGTAGCAGTTAAGGGTTAAAAGCATAATGAATAGCTAAGGAAATGGCAGCGGATGTACTCTGGATGGCAATTTATTAGCCCTATGTAGTCTATCAAATACACGTGACAGACAAACTTGATAAATGTCATGGTATTCATCTTGCTTTGTTCCTAGTCCTTTGCCATTCTTTCATTTCAAGTTCTTACCTTCTTGAATGCTTTATGCCATTGTGCTTGTACTGTAAAAATTCAAGGGGAAGATATTCTCTGCTCTGAGCTGAATATGAAACATACTTGCATATTTCAGAGGTTTGCCAAGCTGTTGGAAGTTTCCCTTCCTCTGCTGTTATTACTTTATGCAAAGGGGCATAGAGGAACAGGAGGATATTCTGTGGTTCAGTGCTGCTGGTCTTTCACAGGCAAATTTCAGAGAAATAAACTGGTGGAGTCACAGCCTTCCATCCCTGAGAGAAATGCAGCAGATGGAAGCTTAGCAAGACTCAGAGGAACCCTGAGCCTCTTGCCATCAGGCAGAAGGAGGGGACCTAAAAGATGGGGGGATTGGAAACAGGTCCCTGTTTGGGAATCAAGAGAAATCCCCTCCCAGCCTCTCTTGCCTTCTCAGGTGCACTTACAGAGTAGGTATGAGACTCTGGAACTTCATAATCAAGCAAATGATAGCAAAGGTGAAGGTCTACCCAGGGGTTTGCCCACAGCAAATCAGTCAACCAGACACATTGTGACTGTGGGTTTTAAGAAAGAAAGAAGGGTAATTGTTGGAGTGATTTCCTTCTCAGGGAAACTGAGGGCCCTGTATGCTGGCTGGATCCATCCCAAAGTCTTCTGCTTCCCTGGGCTTCAGGTAGGAGATGAGTAACACCTGATTTTTACCCACTTCTGATAAACTGGGTTTTCAGTGATGAGATAGAGAAGTTCTAGGGCAGGTAAAAAGGACTTCAGGATGCTAAGATAACTGGTTGAAGGGAGCACAGGTCCCTCCAGTAACAGGGAAGAGTGATAAAAGGAGTTCTAGCTGAGTTTCTGCCTTCCCAATTTTCACTGTAAATGACTTAATGGCATGCTTGTACTCTTCCTGGGTTCCCTGCCCCCTCTTCCAAAGGGTGTAAACTTGTTTTTCCCAAATTCCAGTAAAAGCTCCCTGTTCAGCCAGTCTGGTAGTCTTCCCTGCTGGCTAGCCTGTGAGCACATAGGGACAGCCTGCTCCTGCACCTTTCAGCTTTCCTTCTTAAAGTATGCTGGCCTTTAAGCCACATGTTGATCAGCTGGGTTCTCCTGTTCCTTTCAGCATTCTTCCCTGTTACCACCCAGATTTGGGTTACAGAATATTAATTCTGTATAGAAGGTTTTTGCATTTGGGAAGTAACTGCAGTTGTAACTGCAACCGATTGCAGGATGATATATTACAAGGTTCGGATGAAATTCTGTGAACCTTTCCCTCTCATGTCCAATTAAAATTCCAGGTAATTAGGAATTGCATTGCTTAATTAACTTCCCCAGAACAGGGTTACCATTGTTCTAGTGTACAGCTCTTCCACACTATCAAAACCTGCAACCTTACTGTGCTGTAAACTCACTGGAACAGAGAGATTGACCATCGTATGTCCTGCTGAAGAGATTGCAAAGCATTCCAGGCTGCCAAGGCACTTACCTGAGCTGCATCTCTGCTGCCCTGGTGTTTTCAAGGTGCTTGCTCTGAAGGAAATGTTAAAGATCCCTGTACCCAACCAAGAACAGAAAGGATAGCTTTGTTTCCAATACAAGAACTCCATAAGACAGACTTTAATCTTGGATTCAATACATAAAATTCACATATAAAATTCTGTCTCCTTATTTATTCTCACCTGAAAGCTGATTTTATTGATCTGTCCAGGTTTTGTCAGAGTCCAATAGCCTGTGTTTTCACACTGCTCCTCAGTTATTAAGGGCTTCCAATTACAAGACAAAAAGGATAATTGTACAGCACTGTAAATTTGGCATTAATTATTTGAGGAAAATGTCTAAGAGCATCACTATTACGCCAAGAACATTTGTCTCACGTTGCTGTTTAGCACCTTGTGTGAGAGATGTAGTAAAACATTGGAGCTTGTGTTACTGTGCAGTTCTGCAGTGTGTGCATGATCAGTTTCCTTGCTTCAGGCTCCCCTGAGTAGGGAGCGATTCATCTCTAGGAGGCTAATTTCTTACAGTTGAGTGCAGGATTTTAATAAATAAACCCAAAAGTGAAGTGCCCTTTTGAACAGCCCTCATATCAGCAGGTAATATCAGTAATTTAGAAAACTCAAACCATTCACCGTTCTATCCAGTGTATTGTTATCAGTCCCGGATTATTTATTTATTTATTTAATACATCACAATTTATCTCTTTGGTTTTAATTTAGACATTACAACAGTACTGAGAAATTTTAACCCCAGAATGCTAAAAATTAATTTCTTGAAGGACGAGTAGTCAAAATACTGAATAAGAGTAAATTTTTGATTGATGAGCTTACAAATCATTTGCACCAGTGAGAATAAACAAAGCATTTTCTACAGCAGCAGATGCTGCAGCAGTAGCCATCCTCTCCTCAATGAAAACCTGGAGAGAGGACTTTGAAGGGGTAATAAAAAGTCTCTGGAAAGATTCCCTTGAGATACCCTTTCCCTTGCCCCATAAAAGTGGGTCTTTTTCATAACCCTTCCTGTTGAGGAGTTGTCGAATGCTCCAGGCTTCTGTGGCTGTAGAGATCTCCCTTCAGCCGTGCACTCACAGGAACCCACATAATCCTCTCACAACTGCTCAAAGCATGGCAGAAAGTGGATGAAACTGTGCTCAGCCCTGCAGGCAGCCTGTCCAGAGGGGCTGGGCTGCACATTGCCTTTGCTGCCAGCATTGCACTAGCCCACAGAAGGTGCTCCTGCACCTAGGAAGAGGGTTTGATGGCATGTCAGATAATCCATCCCACCCCGAAGCAGACCCAACTCAAGGGGTCTCCAAGGGACGAGTTTTCTTGACATTTCTTCCTAGTACATATGAATCTGACTTCTTCTGACTTTAAATGCTATCTGATGGGGGAGAGGTGGGAGAACATACTGTGGAAAATCTAACGATTGAGAAATAGGAAAAAAGAAAGCACAACTTAAAACAACTACTTCTGTAGATCTAATGAAAATGCCTTGTCATGGACAAAACACTTAAAATTAACAATGAAAAGAATAGGCATTGTTTGAAGCTATTATTTAGAAATCATCTAAATTTTTAAAGGTTAATTAGTGTAATTTACCCATCCTGATTATTAAAAAGGGTTATACATGAACAATAAACATAAGAGTTCAATCCATTTTATTTCCACAGTTGATTCATCCACATCTGATTAGCTTTTTATGACCATCTAATTGATTTGTAGAATTCTGTCCAGTACAGATGGGCTACTGTTCATGACTACTTTCATAGCATTTATATTATTGTTGCTCTGATTTTTATTCAAGGCCAAACAGAGGGGAATATAAGAGTGTGATGTTCACCTAAACATAACAATGACATTAAATTTCTATTTGGCTCTGAGACAAGAATGGATTTGTGGAGACAATCTACTATGAATACAAATAAGTTGTTTATACATAAATATAATAACATTTCTTACTTAATTATGAACTATTTCGCCAGTTCTACAATATGCTGTTATGAAGTTTTGTAGCAACAGCCAGGCTAAATCAATTGTCACAAACTCATTTGGGTCAAAACTAGAATTATACACCTACTAATACTTGTGATAGAATAAAAGCTATGCCTCTGTAGCCTGTTCTGTGATAATTCTAATAACCCTCTAATATGTAGTCTCTTATACAGCTGTACATACATATGCTACATTATTTCATACATTCTTTATACATACAGATTTTTGCATTTAATGGAAACTGAGTTGTCAAGGCTGGATAGCTGCTCTCCACCAAAGAGTCTCATCTCTTACTGAATACACAGGGCATGAGCAAATCCTCACCAAGCTCTGGTCTGTAAACCTGGCTCTTCTCTGTTTTGTTTCTGAGTCTTCTGAATATATCAGGAGTATTATGAAAGGCCCACGCTGTAGTTACCTTTTTACAGAATAATCATTGTCAGCCCCAGATCCTGAGTCAACTAAATTATTTAAATAATCAAGAAACTTCCCTTAATTTCCTAGTCCTCTAACCTCCACTTTATGTAGTTGGAGCTTCATGCATGAAAGCAAGATGTCTCCAAAGTTATTACAGTAATGAGAGGCACGCCTTATCCCAGTGATTTTGTACACCTCATGTTTGCTTAAGCTAACCAGATGCCTTTCTGGCCAAAAAGGTATGTAGTATCAAACAAGCTCAAATCCTGAAATACAGCCTTTGCACAAAACTCGTGAAAGAAAGAAAATACACAGATCATTGCCTTCATGTATGCATGAATTTTTCAGAATTTGTTGTCATATCATCAAATGGGAGAGGAAGGCAGAAAGAGCCATCTTGTTCAATACAGACTAAACTTCCATTGAGGGAAGGCAGCCTGCTCAGATTACAGAGCTAAGCAGATTCTACAGCCTCTAGCTTCAGTGGCAGGGTGCAAGATGACACTTACCAAATTATCTACCACAATTTATATGTGAGACAGCACAGGAATTCCTCAGTGCAGCTGGAAACCTTCACTGACACGTTGCAGTGGCTTGTGACAAAACCATTGTGTACATTGTGGGGATGAGAGACCTTCTCCTCTCACACTCATAGCTCTTCATTAATGTATGTCCCAAACAGCAAAGGAAGAGAAACACCGCGAAGTGGAGAGTGTTAAAAATCAGTATGTGAAAAGTTGCTGGTGCTAATTGCTTCTTACCCATGGAGAAACACCCTCCAGCACAGGTTGAGAGATGCATCTGTTCCAAACTCACACTTGCAGGGCATGTTTGATCCCTGTTTTGGTTTTACAACAACACGTGTCAAATAACAAACTCCTCTGGCCTCTGAAGCCCACTTTAATATTGGACATGTGTATATGGACTTATCTTTTAGCTGTGCCAAAGTGTTTCACTCAGGGCTTCTAATGCAATTACAAGTCAAGCAAGCAGTGAACAGAAAAAATAGATATAGCAAAGGTGAAAAGCTATTTCAAATGCAATTTGAAACAAGACAGAGAGTCAACAAGAGACAAAGTAAGGTTGTTCCAGGTATTGGAGCTGCAGAAGAGAAGACACTTACCCAGCACAGATAGCTATACAGGTAGAGAAGAGACCAGGGTGTTACGAGATGTGCCAAAGGAGAGTGCCAGAGATTGACCTTGCAGGATGCTACACAGAAGGGCTGTTAGCACAGAGGAGATGAAAACAAAGAAAAGCAGTCTGACAGGAGAGGAAGGAACCAATTCTGGTTACATGACTCTGACAGGTTGCTGCTGCTGCAGGTTGCACAGATACCAAGAAGTCTAAAGGTTATCAGGTCATTAAATGCATAGAGGAGAGCTGTTTCTGTGCAGAAGAAAACCAGACTATTAGTCCCTCAGAACCTCTCAGAAAAAGGTGTTTCTGACTCCCAGCGACACAGAGCTCCATGATTCTGCCTGCAATGGCTACAGGTTTCAGGAACCAATTTTCTCTCAAGTAATATCAATGTTGCAGCATATAACAAGGGTTCAGGGCTCTTGGAGGACTAATTAAGAAAGGAATCTGCTTCACAATCTAGTTTTTATGGAGATAGTTATAGTAATTTTTGTAACTCAGGTAGACTTTATTAATTACAAAATAATTGTTATATCCTTTCACTATGTCCGTCATCCAAAGACTGCTGCGTGGCAACAGTGAATGTTGTTTCCATGTGTCCTTCTGAGGGAAAAAAATTAGTACAGCAAGATTTAGAAAAACAGGTTTAGCAGGTACTAATCACCAAGAACATGGCATACCTTTCATGGCAAGAAAGAAACACTGCCAGCCATCCTTCTCACCCTATCCCAGAATGTTCCCTATGGCTCCAGCTGCTTTGTATTTATTTTAGTCACTCCCATTCTTGACAATTTAGCTATGCAGTTGTGGCTCCCTTTCCCACCTGCTCTCCCTTGCTCAGATTAGTGCCCTTGTCCTCCTCCTCTTTTCTGCCATGCTTTTGGTGATCTTCTCATTATTCACTGCTTGGAACAGATGAAAAAGCCCACTGGGATAAGGGAAGTCCCTGGACTGCTGCCAGTGTGTCATTATAGGGATGACATGCTGGTCTCAGTTTTAAAGCAATGCACCCTGGCATTGCGTGGGGTTCTACAGCTGAAGTCAGCAAAGGCCTGAAACACAAGGGGGTACAAACAATGGAAAAAAAGGAATTCAATTAGGCTACATACAAATGTCTATATTCTAGGAGAAGAGATGTTATCCTGGTTAGGGCCCTCTGTTGAGATTTAGCAGGGACTGATCCAGTGCTTTCTCCATCCTCATGTTACTGGTGAAGCTCTGTGCAAGCCAATCGATCTTTCCATGTTTTGTACCTCGGTTCCCTGTAGGTAAATGGGCATCATGAAAACCATCTTTCTTGCAAGGTTGGTGTCATGATAGGGCAAGAAATACTCAGGATGCATTTGGGCCCTGCCCTTAAAATGGTGCTTTCACATACTGGATCTGGGACAAGAATAACCAGACTTTTCAACATGATCTTTTCTTAGCAATGCTACAGAGTAAAGACACCAGAATTATGCTGTGTTCTGCTGCTGCTGGACTTTGGGTGAGCTGGTCCTTGCAGCTGACTCCAAGCAGGCAGAGTCCTACAGCTGCTGAAACCAAAGGAGTGCAGGCAGAGCTAGGTGGGCAGGCAGTTTCACCACGAAATGTCATCACAAGCTCCTCGAAGCAGCAGTGCACTCTGCCTTGTGGGGCCCTGCCTGGAACAGGCTTTTTGTCCTCCTTGGCCCCCTCCTTGGGCCAGTCCCACCGCTTGGCATCACTGCTTGTTCCCTGCTCTTCATCCAGGTGAGTCTGAAAGCAGAAGCAAGACTTGAAATGGGAAATCCTTCCAAGCAGCATAGCAAAACTTTTGTTCTGATTTGAACCATTCTGGGTGGCTGCTTAAGAATTTAAAATTATTCTGTTCCTATTTTTTGACCCAGAAAAATCAGTAAAAAACAATTTGAAAAAAGCTCATTCCCTTAGGAAGACATCGTTTCTGAAAGCATTTCTTTGAAGGAAAATTAATCACCAGTCTCTCTCTCACCTTGATACTTAGATGTCTCAAAGAAAGAGACAAAAATAAAATCCGGAAACATATACAATCTTTTTATCTGTGCTTGTTTCACAGAAATAATGTTTTCCAATTGAAAGGAATGAAGGGGTGTGGGAAATATTGAAAAGTCATGAATCAATTTCAATCAATTTTAATTCCAGTATAAGAGGAAGTAATGCCACTTGTCGAAAACAAAGCAATCATTTCTGACAGCTAAATTTGCAAGAGATTTATTGCTGTCTGGAGAGAGGTAAAGCTGAATGCTTCCCTGCTTCTACTGCCTCATTAATTGACTTCCAGTGCTGTTTGATATATTCTAGTGAAGTTTCTCTTCATCCTGTGACTCCTACTTTTCTTCACTTAAATCACACTCCCACACAAAGAGAATTACTTTTTTCCCAGAGTTTTAGCTTGAAACTTGGATTTTATATGCAGCTGTTCTATAAAAATATTTTTATTAATGAAAGATATGTTGATTTAGAATAGTTGTTAGGAAAATTTGGAATGACAGTTAGACTACAATAAAATTAAAAATAAAGATAAGACTGGAAAGAGCATGAAGTCCCTCTTTCGTGTCTCATTTTACTGTGTTTTTTTACCTGCTGACTTTTCTGGTCCCTGTGTACTTTGTCGTTGAAAAAAAAGCCAAAAATCCTCTGACAACGCTTATTCATCATTTAGCACCCAATAATAATTTTGACTGGTTGTTGCCTAAACATTTTACTAACTGATTTCCCCCTGAAATCTATGAGGGTTGTGGATTTTACATGGATATATTAAAAAGTTAAACAATTTTGCTTTTGTGATACAAAGAAAGGCAGGAGCCTCCTCCTTTGGAGGAATACCACGAGGACTCAGCCCTTCTTGAAGGTTTGCAAGGAAAAAACCCCAGTGGATGCTTTCCCTGGAAGGGGAGACCTGCAGAGGAGGCTTGCCCAAGTATCTTCAGGTTATTCAGAGCTTTTGTCCTGTAATTCATTTATAAACTGATGCCTCCACATACAGTGAGCTCAGGTAAACCACGAAACAAACATCTGGATGACAAACGGCACCGAGCATCAGCTTCATTAACTAACTTATTCAACTGAGCTTTTCCATTCCTGATTTCAGGTTTTTGAACTGAAGAGGAAAAATTCACTGCAGAGGTAACATAGCCACTGCCTTACTAACACAGTCAAGACTGTGTCTGTACCTAAAGGGTGGTTTTTTCTAGACTGTGCTGTTGTCTTTGGCAGCAGTAGGGCTTGAGAGACACGTGTTGCCTTGACTGTACTGGAATTGTTATCAGCAGTCATTGAATCTATTTTTAAATTTTTATTAAAAATTATGTATTTTATTTTACTAGAAATAATATATTTATTTTTATATACAATTCTGCACATAGATGTTTTAAAATTAAAATGTATTAATCATTTCTTTTTATCTGCAACCTACCTTTTCGCAAGAAAGTTTGGGGCAAGTCACATTTTCCACTAAAAATTTAATGTAAAGAGGTCAAACAGTGTCTAATTTCAATCGAAGAGATTAACAAGGGTCTAGTACAAAACCTTAATTCCACACACCAGGGCTGCTGCAAACACAGGTCTCATCCACATTCTGGTGTGCATCAGAAGGCCTGGACTCAGAGCATTGGAAAATCTCCAAGATAATACCAGTGGAAGACCCTGGAAGTTTTGAATTTGGCAGGAGATGTTAAAAAAAAAAAAAAGAGAGAGAGAGAGAGGACAAAAAGCCCCCCACAACAAAACAAACAAACAAAAAAGAAACCACACTGCAGTGTGTACTCATTTAAAATACACAGGATCAGGAGAGGATTTAACGTGGCAGTTTAAAAATTTGAAGATAATTTCATTTACTGTTCTTGAACAGGTTTGTATCTCTGCCTTTTCTACAGGACGTGTTTTGCACACCTATTCATAGAGATGAAGGAGGAATCTCGGTTGGTGCTTCCATGCCCATTACTTGTGTAATTCCCCACAGCACAGTGAAGGCAGCTGTAAGGGCTCCTTGCATCATTACAGACCCCACAGGACTAGGCCCATCTTTTGCTACGGATGTTGAGATTGAGACCACTGTAATGAGAAACTTTCACAACTTTCAGAATACTGAGAAACAAGTATTTCAGCTTAGATTTCACCCGTGAGGCCTGCTACTACCAGTTAACTAACCGTCCCCTCCAGAGAGAGCCCACAAAGCAAAAGTATATTTTCAGACACTCAACACGACACCCAGTCTTCCAGGCAGATTCATTAGGCCAGAATTAAACTCTCACTGTGGAGGAAAACATAGGAAGAGAAACTTCAGCCTTTGTCACCCACACTTTTGTTGGCCGAGACTTTGCCAGATTTGCCGCATGTCACAACCGGTGCTTGCCGGGGCCATTGAGGCAACAGGAATGCGTTTGCTTTGTGAAGTAGTTTCCGCCTGCATGTGACAAAGCAGCTAGCTGGCTAGTCAGCCCCAGTCAGTGTCTATTTATGGCAAAATGTCAAAAAAAGAATGTCCTGCATTTGTGGCTCAACAATAATGGACATGGCTAAATCTGAGAATGAACAAAGGGAAGTGAACAGCTTTTTAAATCCTGAAGAACATTCGATTCTCGGTGTCCTTTTTGTCCCGATTGTTTGGGCTGAAGGCTATGAAAGGACCACCTGTTGGGCTGCCATTTTGGGATTGTGCTAAATGCAGGGATTGCATGAAAGAACACTTTCCAAAATAACCTGGTATTATTATTCACTTACTTTATAGTAAATCTGCATTCAGAACCTGCAGGAAAGTATAAGGCTTTTTTTTCTAAGTGAAATTTAAAGCTGTAAGTTCTCTATAAACACACTTACTGTGGATGCATGATTTTATAGTGACAATCAGGATTTTTTAAAAGGAGCTCAATTAAGCTTTTGATACAGCAATAAGTTCCTCTGTAATAGAAAACTAACCTTGTGAAGTAATAAGTATAAGATGAAGAAGTGATGAAGTTATGAAGGGCTGAGTATCTCTGAGGATTAATTTAGCAAGGACCACTTACACAAAATGTAACTTAGATATTTATTTTGCTCCTGGCACAGACTTGAAATTTTAGTGAAGGCAATTATTTTTAATATCTGTGAGAATGTTCTTGGATGTAATTTGCTTTTGCTCAAAGACTGCATTGAATTATGCTAGAATTTTACTGAATTTTGAGAAAGTTTACCATAAACCACTATAAACATTTTACTTAAAAATATGAAAGTGCTATTCAGTTTTCTATGGATTTTTTTTTTTGCACACTCAAATGATAATGATTAGTTACATAGTAAAATCAAGAGAAATGTTGCCTAAATTTAAAAAAGAAAGAATCATTTGTGTTTTCTAAACATCCAGTCCTCCAGCTGTAAGTTTTGAAGTTGAGGTATTCACACACAGAAACTTCCACCTGATTCCAACAAACACACCCATTAACGTCTTAAAAAAGCAAACCTTTCTGTGGCCCTTGAATAACCTCTATTTAGCACCAATGTTAATAACATATAGAAGACCAAGGAACAAATGTCTTTTCCAGAACGTTTTCTTTTTTAAACCCATAATGAATTCTGAAGATTTTTACATAGAGTCCCCTATATGATCTTTTTTTGTTTAAATATAGGTGCCTATGTAAATCTATTGACGTGTATGCTGTTTACCAGGATGAACAGTGATCCTTCTCTGTGTGTATCTGAACTTACATTCTCATCCCATACTACACAACACACATTTTGAAAAACTTTATATGACTTTTATCTGACTTCATAATTGGAGCTGGTTTACACAATTAATTGGAGGGATAGAGGAGAGGATTTTCTACATGAGTAGCTGGATATATTTCCAGCTGCTTTCACCAGTTTCAAGCACAAAAGTTATAACTAAAACTCAGACACTAAATCTCTTGAGTTTTGCTTATTTTTCATCCTCAGAAAATTAAAGACAGTTGTATGGCTGAAAACAAGCCATAAATATATTAGTGTAGGTAAAAGAGAGCTTGTTTTCTAGAAACCTCCTGTATATCTTAAAGTCATAGAAACTGAGCTTAATGCACCACTATTTTTGCAAGTTAAAACAGGATTTTAAATATATCATAATCGGTTAAAGTGACTCTTAGAAAATAATTATTTTGTTGGTCAAACAAAACTGCCAGTCAAGCAGATTTTTACATGTGGATTGAACTATATTTCCTCCATTAGAGAAGAATGAGATTTTCTGTGACTATCAGTTTAGAGGGGGGAAAGGTGAAGTGGAACAGCGTACAATGCACGAGTATAAATTAATGTCTGGGTTTATTGTTCACCGTGCCGTAAAAGGTATGTACTACACCCAGCTACTCTGTTAGAGAATTATGGAAACTGAAGCTAGTGAGCAAAAATTACTTATGTCTGAATAAAAATATGTATCTTTGGGAGAGAGACAATATGTTTGAAACCCTGAGGGTTAATGAGAGGTAAACTGGTGAAGGGGGGAGAGGAGATAAGGGAAACAACAGAAGCTGAATAGATGAAAGAAGTGATTCAGTGGGAAGCATTGTTGATCACAGCTAGGTGTCAGAAGCAAACTAGAAAAATGGGAGCTGCTTTAACATAGGCAGGAAAATAATATTAAAAAAAAAGAACTTATGCCACATAGTAAAAAGAAAAAGAAAATAAGAAATAATAAAAGGCTTTCAGGCTTTCTTTGGTAAGCACCAATGAAAAATAGTTCAAGCAAGCAAGAAAGAACGCACTGAAATGGAACCTCTCTGAAGGTATCTTGGGGAGAGGGGCTCATTGTCCCATTCTGTTCACATCAAGAATTTAATTTTGCATTCTCTTTGTCTGTCTTGAGATATACTTGCAGTTATTCTACACTGGTTACTTTTTTTCCCTTTTCATCCACTTAGGGAGCCTACACTGGCTGAGAGAGAGCCGGAATGGGAGAAATCTAGCCACGAATTAAATCCTCTGGCTGTCCCCTGCCAGTGTGATTCTTGAATAAAGTTTGAACTGCACTCAAATGCAGAGTGCCATCCTCTTTCCTGAATACTAGAGGGAACTGCACTTCTTCAATTTCCTTCATTTTCCATTCCTGTTTTTAACATCTGTTTTTACACAGAAAATGTCAGTAGCATCCAGATTTCATTATGCTCCTGCTACACAGGATGCAGATATACCTTACAGAACTTGATTACCTATACTTCACTTTGGGCAACTTCTACAAAAAGGTACCGACTTATATTGTCCCTCTGAAAAAACCTACAGTAAAATGTTATTAGTAGAACATAAAAAAAAACACCCCAAAAAACGGTTAGCTGTTTAGTGTGCCAGGGACATTCCTGTTCTTATGTACGTAAACTGTTTACACCCATCCCCCATGAATTCCTAAGACAGTTTCCCTTATATTAAGCTTCCTTTTGGTGCCCATAGCAACACCATCTAGTACTGAAATGTTCCTGCAGGGTTTGCAGGAGTCCTTTCAAAACAAGATGCTGATTCTGCAGTTATTGCACACCCGGCTACTTGTATCAGATTCACAGTCTGAACTCTCAATAGCACATGGAAGGCAATTCTTGTGGCCACTGACTGTCCTTATCATCATTAGGGACAAAACATGTAATGTCTGTTTTGGTTTGTTTGAAATTTCTTCCTGAGACCATTTTGAGTTTTTTTGATTTTTGCATTTTGAGTCTACTTAACTGTTGGAAGAAATGGAAGAAGGGGATGGGCTTTGCAATTTGAGATGATTCTGCTCTTTTATTTTCATTTATCTGTCTCCAAATGCAGTGACATGCAAATTGATCTCTGCCCTCTTGTATGTAGCTTGGGAGCCACTTTCTGATCTTAAGGACAATGGTGTGAAGGCAGAAATGATACACTTGGTTAAGAACCAAACTCGGAGGAGTTCATGGGAAGTCCTAATGGCTGGATCCTACAGCTCAGGAACTTTCTCCAGAGCTTTTACTGGGAGCCCAGGTCCTTTGGGACACGTGGTAGGGGTCAGAGCCACATACATGGAGCTGGAACTCCGCAGAAGCCACAGATGGTGGGGCAAAAAGGGAAGAGCCTGTGCCCTTGTCACTGCCCTGCCTCCCTGTGTGCATCGGGGCTAAGGAGGCTCTAAAACAGCTGTGGGAGCCTGTCTGCCTCCGTGCCTTCTCCCTGCACGCTGGACCTGTCAGCAGATTCCCACTGCAGTGCAGAAGGCTGAGGAGGTGTCCCAAGGTGTGCTCAGAGCCTCTTAGCCCCCTGTTCCAGATCGTCAGGCTGGAAAGAAATAATGCTGCTTTCAACCACCAGAGCCATGCCCACTGTCAATGCCAGTCATTTATATGATTTTGGCTAAAAAAAATGGAAAGGATCAGGGTAGTGACAATATGCGCTTTGTTCGTTCATTTTGAAAACTGTATTTCATTTAAATTCTGTGTTGTGCCATGCTGCGTGCTAGAAAATGTACCCTAGGATATTTTTAAAGCTATGAAAGTTCAGTAAATGGAGACTTCTCTGCAGGACTCAGCTATTAAATCTTTGCTGGAAAGTGGGAGCCACGTCCATTAAAAAAAAAAAAAAATTCATATTCTGGTAAGACTAATCACATCTTTGTACCACTAAAGTGTGCTTGAACTCAGATGTTAATCGCATAAATATTTGCCAGTTATACATTGTGTAGAACAAACGCCACAGTTTGGCAGGGTTAAATAGCCCCTTATCTCTGAAGTTATCTCGAGAACATGGAACTATTTGGGACATGTGTTCAGGGTGAGGGCGGAGCGCTGGCCACGGTGAGGCACAAAGAATCGCTTCCCTCGCCGTCATGTAGCAAGAGAGAAGTTCAGCTGGAGTGCAGCTGCACGGGCCCTGTGCTGTGCACAGCAGTGCGGGCTGAGCCCGGCTCCCTGCCCCGAGCATGGGGCCCCTGCCCGCGGACAATGCCAGCAGCACCCCGGGCAGGGCGTGGATGCTGCCGGTGGGTACAACGCGGAGAAAACTTCTGGCCTTTGTACAGAAAGCGGGAGAGGGCTGGTAAAGCCCCCTCAGCCCTGCTGGTGCTCTGAGAGATGCCTTACCTGTGGTGGCCAGGGGTCAGATTCAGGGCTGCAGCAGGCTTGTGCTCAAAATGGAAAAAGGGAAAGGTTGAAACTCCTTTGGAGGAGATGGGCCACAAATCTCCCTCTTCAGGGCTGGCTTTAGCAGTCATTCCAGAGCAGGAGTTAAGCTGTTACAAACAGTGTCTGGAGGTGCAGCATGCCCACGTTTCCTCCTTGCAACCTTCACACATGCTGTGAAAAAGGTGTAATTCTGAATAATTAAGAATTTGATTCCAAGTTTAATTTTGAATTTACTGTTTGTTAAAAAATAATAGTTTTTTTATCAGTCAAATACCCTTTTCAACTCACAAGGAGATGTGAATGACTTCTAACATGACTATTGGGCAATCACATTTTATCTGATGTCATTCTTCCTACCCAGCACTAAATTCCCCATTACCGACAATTAACTCCTTGTATGACCATTGCTATATTGCCTTGAGCAAAATCAAGATCTGAGGAAATTTCCTTTGTTTCAAGCTGGCAACCTGGTAAGCACATCTAGCCCATTGGGCAGTTTCCTCCAGCCTTCTGGGAATATAGCTCGTGCAGAGGAAAACAAAATTGGGGGTGGTATTGTCTGCGTTGCAGGAACAGAGGATTACAGAGGTGAGGAAAGGATGAATTTGCAGCCCAGAGTGGATCTGGCAGGATTTATTTGGTAATTCCATCAAGACGTGCTGCATTAACATTTCTATACTGGACAGGGTCAGAGCACAAGGTTGGAGTTAGAAGTAGCATCCAAACACACCAAATTGCTTGATCCCAGCTGGCACAAACAGGACTAGGCAGGAGATTGAGAAAAGAGAGATGAAAAAAATCTGGACCAGTACATTCGTTTATAAACAAGGGCTAGTAGTACCATATTTACAATTGGTTTATACTGAATCTTAGGTTATCATCCTGGGTGGGGTTTTGTGTTTGTTTATTTGGTTTTCTGTACTCTTCTTTCCATCTTTTTTATTAGGGAGCAGTTTTTTATGCAAAGGAGTCCTGATGCTACACTAACCTTGGGAAAAAGACATTTTTGTTGTGATGGGTTTTAAGTAGAAACTGCAATCTGAAAGAATTTTCTTCCATTTCAAATGAAAATTTCTCTTGTGAAGATGCATTAATCCTGCAACGTTAACAAAATATCCAGTTCACACCAGGCTGCATCTTCCTTGTATTTGTTTGCTATTTAGATTTCAGAAAGATCAAAACTGTGGGGTCCAATCCATAATTTCATTAATTCTGGTTTATGCTCGTATAAATCTGTTGCTTCTGAGGTAATTTAAATATTTTGGGGTTAATTTAAATTAGTAAAAAAGCCTCTTAATACATATCCTGCCTCTTTCTGAATGTCTAGAAAGTTCCTGGAAAAACTCACAATGACATTTTTCTCAAGATAGCTTCTAATAATAATAATAAATCACATCCAATGTTGTCTGTGTGCATGTGAGGCAATGCATCCTGTCTTTAAAAAAATAGAGAAAATAAGAGAAGAAAAAAAATCACTAAATGCAAGAATTCCTGTGTAACTCGTGGCTGTCAGGTTGCTCTCACTGCCAAATCTTGTCCCAGTTCTTAATCCAGACTCGGAGTCTGTGTCTCTTGCAAGGGAGATCCTAGCCTCCCTTCCAAAAAACTGTTTTGCTACATGTAGCTGCTAATGAGAGGAAATCTGGGCTTGTGCCCAGCTATCGTTCGCTTTAAAAAATCCTCTCTTCTGATAGTCAGAATCAATATTTGCCAAGTCTAGAAATGCCACTCCTCATCTGAACACTCTGAATGCTTGTACCCAGTCATAACCCATCCCTTTGTTATCATTTTGCTCTGCTGAACAAACACAGGTCCTTTTCTCAGAATTATGAAAAATCATAGTTGTTGATAGTAGAAGTTATTTTTTATCAACTAAAGCAGCAATCAGATATCTGATGTAGAAGTTTGGAGAAGGAAGCGTAGTTAATTTAAGAGAAATTATGAATTTCATCCCCTGAAACTATAGAAACTGTGCAGATTAGTTGCTTTTAATCCCATTTAACTACAGCTCCCCATTTCATTCTTCTAATCTTTCCTCACAAAGACATCCTTCCAACTTCTCAGTCATGTTTTCTATCCTCCTTGGAATTTCTCTCCATTTGCCTACATATTTTGAGCATAAAGAGAGGCCCAGGGAGAATGCAGGATTCTAGGAGGGATTCTGTCACCATTGTGCTAAATCCGTAATTAAAAAGGGTTAAAGTTAATATATTTAAGCTACAACAGCGAAACCACTTGATCACACATGACAACAGAAGTATTTATAATTATAATGATTGTCTTACCTCTCAAATGGCCAGACTTAGAGTGTTTAATCTGTACAGATTTGTTTTCTGTAATGAAGACTTTAAGGACATTTCCAACACAGTGCAATTTTCACTTGAATTGTGGAAGGTGAACTATTTCTAAAGGGCTTAAAAAAACCTTGATTTTGGTCTGCAAATACCAACGTCCCTCCTATCCACCTTCACCTTAACCCTGCTCTTCCTGTGTGGGTGTAGCAGGACCCCCAGTGTTTCCAGCAGCACCCTCGGTGTGCAGCCACAGAGCAGGCAGGACGATGCACAGTAGGAGCCACAGCTGCAAATAGCATTTCCAAAACATTTTCCTGCCCTTTCGCTGAGATGCTTCAATAACACAGTTGTGGTGAGGAAAACCCACATGTTCAATCTGTCAAGCATTAGCTGAATGCAAACAGAATTGCTTGTGTAAATTCTATTATTTAGACGCTCTCTAAACTGAGTTGAAAAAAAAAACCCCAGCTGCGTACAGGAACCCCAAAGCTATTGAGTGCCAGGGTGGGGTGTTACACTCTGAGACACCAGAGATCACAGCTATACAGCCATAATGTCCTTGGTTTATTACTTTTCTGACCTATAACTGAAGCTGAGAATAATTTTAAATTCAAGAGTAACATTTGTGCCACTGATGGGCATGAACACACTGCCTCGGAACTCCTCTCATGCATTGGGACCCCAACAGGGTAATGGCAGTTCCCACCTTACAAAAAGTCTCTGATCTGAAAGATTTCCCCTGGGCACAGTTTCTCAGTACTTGGCATTGTCAGACTCACAGGCACAGGATTTAGGAAGTTTGGGGGGTTTTTTCATTTTTTTGGGTTTCTTTGGGGAGGTAGGCTTGTTGGGGTTTTGGCAGGGGTTTTTTTTGTTTGTTTGTTTTGTTGAGGGTTTTTTGTTTGGTTGTGGTTTTGGATTGGTTTGGTGGTTTATTCTTTTTGTATTGGTGGTTTTTGGTTGGTTGTTTTTGGTTTGGGTTTCGTTGTTTTCATTTTTTTTGGGGGGGGGGGGGGGGAAAGGTGGGGTGGCTTTTTTTGTTGTTGTTGGTTGGTTGGGGGTATTTCCCCCCAACCAGTGATGCTGTGGAATTAATCCAAACCAGCTAACTTGTGAAAATAAATTGTGCTCTCTCCAAAGACTAATTTAGCGGTACAAAGCACATATGCATATGTACCTTACCCCACCCAGACACACCTGCACAATTACACACACACACACACACACATACATTTACATGAGTAGATTAACTGCATCTAAAAATTAATTACTTATCTGTATGCACACGTGTTATTAAGATTTATAAAGACTGTGCATAGATTTAGCTACAGGTTCTCCCTAGTTTTCTAAAAATTTGAATCCAAGGATGGTCTTGATGCTTTTCATCCCTCTGCTCTTCACCTACACACCATCAGCATGTGATGTTCATTTGTACACAGTATAGACAGGTGTCAGGGGAAGATGTACATGGACACATCAATCTATGTATCTGTATATGACCATCATGCATTATTTATAAAACGAGTTTATTGCATATACAAACAATAATTATTCTAAACATGCAATTATATATCCATATTTGTATGTCTATATAGATTTTTTTTTTTTGTCCTTAATGGAAAACTTGAACTGCAAGCAGCCATGTCAGAACTCAGATGGTTAACATTCACTTCTTGCTGTTTTATTGCATATTACTGTGCGCTCCTGAGCAGCAGGAGCAGATTCAGGCAATTACAATCAAGTCAGGGCACACGCCGTGGCTGAGCAACACGATCATGATGAGGATACTGATGAGGCACTTATCGAAAACCCCACATCATCCACACTCATCAGCCACAACATGTCACCCCAAATGAGGCATCAGCTGCCTTCAAATGGCTCATTGCACACTGTTTACAGCTTTCCTTGGACCCACTTTTGATTTTGCGGTCAGGACTTAGTTCAAACAGCAGCTGACTGGCACTGGCAAGCCTCGGGATTCAGCAGAGCTGACCTCCCAGGAGTCGGGAGTGTTTTGACACGGGGTCTGACCAACCGAGAGGAAAGGTCCCAGTTCAGCCCCCTCCCCAAAACATCAGTCCCTCTGAGAGTGGGAGGATGAGTTATTTCAAAAGAGTTTGAAATCAGAAGAGGGGCAGTGCAAGAGAGGGGAAAAGCAAGCAAACAAACAGCCCTGCATCACTTTCCTGTATTTTTTATTTCCTGCCTCCACCTTAACAAGCAGCCATAAAAGAGGAATCTGGCAGAAACACTTTGGACCAGATCACTGCCATGTTTGGGACCCCTTGAGTCACTTTGATGGTGTGAAAGGGTCTTTAAAGTCGGGGCACAAGTAGTGGGTTCTCTATTCAAAATTGTGTAGGACTTGCCCTAAGCTGGTAAGAAAACTTTTCCTGAGCTGCAAACTCCCCATTACTTACTTGGGTTCAGGGAACCTTTCCTTCTTATTTAGTTAATTCCTATAAAGCAAGAAAACCAGAAAGAATGAGCAAGGAAGGCTGAGAACAGATGAATGGTTCCTTGGGATCAGCTTGAGTGAGGGTCAGGGATGAGCCAAAAAGGAACAACTCCAAAACAGAGAGACACAGAGAGACTCCCTCCAGCCAGCTGATGGGCACTCAAAAGAGGGATTTAGAGACTTACTGGAATAGCAAAGACCACGTCCAGACCCTTGCCTAAATCAAGTGGAGTGAGAGCTCTGATTGGTTACTGCCACAGAGCATCACCCCGGGCTGAACTGGAGCTGAGATGCTTTTTCCTGCCACCACTGCATGGAAAGAGATATTCCCGCAGCACGGATTAGAACTAATTTGTTTTGACAAATAGAGATTTTTTTCTGCCGAGAAAGTGCTGTGTCATGGAGTCCCTGACACTCTGCCAAAGAGAGGTGAAACGACCTCAGGGTGAATAGAAATCCAGTCCTTGAACTTCAGATGTTAGCTGATGAAAACGTATACTAATCAATTATTGTCAGTTCGTATCAGTTTCTGTGAGGGACTGGAAAAAAAACGCAGCTATTTTACTTTTTCTATCTTTCTTTTATATCTCATAGTAGCTCATGAAATTATCTTATTCATTAAAATCCCCAGACAATTGGCTTCTATACCAATTAAAAATCTTATTTTACAAATAGACAAGCTTGTGAACTGAAAGCTGATTCGCCTGCTCTTCCAGGGCCATTTTAGGACTGTAAAGCAAATAAACTCTCCTCTGAGTTTTCAACTGAGGTGTAGGATTTTATATATATGTGTATATATATGTGTAGTTACCTTTATGATTACAGTGCAGTCTGCCTCAAGAGTTCCCAAATTCTACAAGGCAGACCATTCCCCCTGGATATTAAACTGTAGCAGCATATTGCACCATGAAAACCTTTGAAGCAAAAAATAGAGGATCCATGAAGGTTTCCCTATGTTTATATATACATTTGAGGGTTTGTTTTTTTTTGCTGCTCTCATTTCTACCCTTTTTTGCCCAATGCTTTTTCTCTTAGGGACAGATTCTTCCTGCTGCTTACAAAGATTTTATTTACTGCTAAACAGAGGAAAAATATTTTCCAAAAAGGCAAAATAGATGGTCCTAGGAGGGACAGAAAATAATCTTTACCATCCGTTTATTAGTCTTATTTATTTAGACCTTTTTTCCCCCCCCCCCAGGGTTAGCAAATGTCCTACACAAGTCCTAAACCCACTAACATCCTCCTCAGAGCATCTTTAACTTATTGTTAGGACTCCTATCCTGTTATCTTCTCTGTGGTGCTCAGCAATATGAGCAGGAGGAGGAGGAGGAGGTAAGAGTGTGCATGAGTTAGGATGTCACCGCATAAAATCCCTGAAAACTGCTTGACCGAAATAAAATTGAGCTGCTCGGCACAGCGCTGCAAAGACACGAAACTCTGTGTGAATGATGCGAGATAAGAACTGAAGCACCGGTGGTAAAGCATCCTAATTACAAACCTGCGGTGCAGGCGGAATAATGGACAGAGTGGCAGCTCTTGTAGCTGTGTAAAAAGGAGTGGAAGTTTGCATTTTGGTGGCTGTGTCTTGAATTGAACGGGGGCGGGGGTGGGGGGGTAGGAGGGAGGTGAAAGAGAGAGTAAGAGATTGTGTGTGTGTGTGTGTGTGTGAGTGTGTGTGTGTAAAGAACTGTTTTTGGGTCATCATCTTACGCTCTTTGTGATGCACATTCTAATTTAGGCAAAAGGGATGCATCTTTCAAATGCAGATCATGTTTGCATTAGAAGAGCAATGAGAACACTTGTCACTTTCAGAACATTTATGTGCTAGAAGTACTGTTAGCAGAAGAGCAGTTTAGATAAATTCAAGACTTTTTTTTGCTGATCACAAACATTAAGCTTCACACCTGAAACCCTCAACCCCCTGCTGTGCTCTAATCCTAGCACCATTCACCCTTAGAGACTCAAAGTGCTGTGCCACTGCTCTCAAACATTTGATTGCCCTTACTTTGAATGCCACCACCTGCAAAAATGCCTTTTTATTCCCTTTGAGCCTCTTGAGAAGGAAGTAAAAATGATAATTCATGACAAACATTAATTAATTGTTTACAAGATGATCTTTTCTTTTTCTAACTTCTGTTCAGCAGACATGTTGAGCTGCAAGACTCCACGCTTGATGCCAGAGCTTGTCAAGAGGTCTGCATTGTTGTTTATCACTCAGGCATAGGATAGACTGCAGGTCATTGTTTCTGCAGTTCAAGTAGGACTGTCTAGCTCTTGTTTGAAGAATGGAAGTGCCATGCATGAGTTACCCAGTATAAAAGAACTACCGGTTCTAAGAAGGAACAGGGATTTAGCTTCTACTGCAGAGTAAATAAACATTTTTCACCATCTCTCGCTCCATGTGATTTTGGAAAGGTCAAGAGGTGCCATTACAGTATTTTAAAAGCTTCAAATTATGTTTAAATAACGTATCGCTAAACTCAGAGAAATCTTATCAGAATTTAGGAACCTATTGTCGTACTTTTAGTTCTTGAATTCACCATCAGAGGAAGACGTGTTTTGAAAGGAATGTGCTGTTGTTAGGAAGGCTGAGATTACTCAAAGCTTGGACGTAGCTTCTCCCCCAAGCTAAAGCATAAACCCTTCCCCCCACCACTGACTTCACTGAGTCCTTAAATTCAGGAATTAGATTGACCAAAGATGTTACAGTTGTAATAACTGACACGAGTATCCCAATGACAGACTAAAAGAAAAAAAATATAGTCACTTAAAGTAATTTAAAACAATGCTACCAAAATATCGAAATCTGGGCAGCAAAATTTCTCTCACAGAATTAAGCTTTAGCCTCCTGCTAAAGGTAAGCAAACAGGTTTGGAAAGGAGCTAATTCATGATAAAGTGTGGTGACTAGCACCTTTACAGATCAGACCTTTTATTTACTCTTTTTTTTTTTTTTTAATATATATAAACATATGTTTATTTACACACATGTAAGCACACACGTCTTGCAAATGTTGCTCTAATCCTCTTGAAAATAAAAAAAACCAATTCCCAGAACTTTAAACCACATCAAAAGTCTGGCAAAAAAGGGTAAAGAGAGTGAAAGGTCTTACTTGTAGGAAGTGTACAGTAATATAGCTTCTCGCTGAACTCTGGTTTCCACATTCCAAATTAGGAGCCCTTAGATCACGGCTGCAAGGCTAAAAATCAATGATATTTTCTGAGTCAATACTAAGGGTTGCACTTAACAGATGTGGAGACTAATAAGGTATGCAGAAGGAGTAAAAGCAGTGCACAAAAAATTCAGGCCTTCGTCTTGGCGACGATCCAGCACAATGATGTTTCAACCAGATTTGAAAAAAAAAAAAAAATCAATAACATCTGTGGTATAATGGTTAATTAAAGAAGCTCTTCAGCAAAGCTCAAGATGAGAGGCTCGGCCTGAAATTCAGACAGCTGAAGCTTGATTATCAGGAAAGAATGCTTTTTTAGCTATGAGTGGATAGGCCAAAAGCTGCAATGTGTGGAAATGGGGGAAAAATTGCTTTTATTTTAACTTTCTTTAAGTAATCAATACATGGTTTTCACCTGCATTAGGAGCTGTTCAGAGCAAAAGCCTCTTTCTATACATCTATATAAATATAATCCATTCCCTTCGGAATCTATAGGTTTAAAAAAAAAACCCAGCAAAGATAAGCAGATTGGCTGCCTGATCTTAATTCACAAATTCTCCACTTTCCCTCCCCAGCCCCAGCCCTGTGTCTGTGCCTATGTACAAAATGCATCTAATGGCAAATCCCTTCAGCTATGTTCTCTTTTGATTTAGTTTAATTTTAAAGGCCTGAGCCTTTTAAAGATCAGTCCTAATCAAAGACTGAATATTAAAGCATGATATCTGCAGTAACCAGATAATTCTGCTGTCAACTTCTATGTCTTTCTATCCTTTTTTTTTTTCTTTTCTTGTCATCTCCATCTAAAATATATATGCACAGGTTTGCAGCCAGAAGGGACTGTCTTAATCCATTCCTTGTGTGATACTGGACATATGTTTCCAGCTGGTAATTCCTGTGGACAGTTTTAGAGAATTTCTTTAGTTTAGAGATTTCACATTACAGAAAATCTAGTCTATCTCTTGGCAAGTTGTTCTGATAGTTAATTAGCATTACCATAAAACCACCTTGTTTTTAGTCTGAATATTTCCTACCCACTTGTGTCTTGGTCTGCAAAGTTCAAGGCCCCTGGGCTGTCAGCAATCATTTTTCTGTAGGAATTACAGATCACAGTCATGCCTGGCCTTCATCTTCTTCTGGTAAACTGGAAAAGATGGTACCTCTTTGCACTCCTACAGTAGGCAGACTTTCTTAACCTAGACAGATTTCCCAGAATTTTTTCTTGTAACTCCTTTCAACTTCAGGCTCTTTTTCAAGGGCAAATAGACAAAAAACCCCCTCTTCTTTCAGTGGCAATGTCACCAATGCTTAACACCAGGGCTCCTCCTTCTACTTAGTTTTTCCCCATCGATCCATCCAAAAACTTCCCAGCTGCAAACTCCCTCACTAAGAGCTCAATTATTTTAGATCCAATTATATCAACCCTTTTCTCCAAAATGCATGTCTCTTCCTTAAAAACAAGAGCAATATTCCTTCTCTCAGAGGGTGAAAATACCTTGTATTCGACCATGTTGTAACAAAACCTGTTAGAGTACAGCTCTGCAAATACAACAATTCTTTCATTCTGAAATGTTAAGCAAAACATCTCCCATATATTACAACTACTAGGAACATAATTTTCTATTTTTCAGGAAATTATAAAATGCAATTCAAACAGATGGCAAAAAAATTTTTTAGCTTATCCAACCGATGAAGTATCAGGCAGAAAAATTTTGTTGGGTAAAAATTATTTCTTTAGGTAATGTAAACATTTAATTCCAATTTTTACATTAAACTAATGTTGTGTCTACTTATGTACTGCTTCTTAAAATGCACATAAAATTAACTATCAAGTCCTGTTCCAAAATGTTTTAAAAAGTTATTTGAACACTAGCACAGCGTTTCCTTTCTTTTTGCTGGTGCCATCTATTGAAAACATTACTTTCACCAGTCTTTACAAATTTAGGGAAAGCAACACTTCTCATTAAAAAGGATTATCATAAATGAGTTTAATTCATAATAATGAGAATCTAAGAATGCTCTTCTTTCTTTTTGAATTTAAGGCACAATGTAAGAGTAGAAATAAAATCAGTAGTTCTGATAACTCAGAATTTTCAGGGCAGGGCTTCCCAAAACAATCAGGATCAATTTACTTACACATCCATTTAAATCAATGTTAGCTTTATGGCTGTTTTCAAAGGGAGCAGACCGAAGTCAAGAGAGGGTGCAAAGTAAAATCCTACCCCCTCAAACTTTCTTGTCAGAATTCTTCAGATTCCTCTGGAGTTCAAGTGGAATTTTCCTCAGCAAACAGCATACCCAGTGCAAAGATCTTTTATGTCATCAGCACTGAAGAAATGAAAACATCAGCAAGTACATATTTGGAAATATAACTGCATTCACAGTCAAGACCAAAGAAGACAAACATCATTAAAAAATGGCTGTACCTGATTTACTCCATGGAAGATGATGTCCATTGGTGCATTTTGTTGTACGTGCCAAACCTGCCTTAGCATGCAAATTTTTCCTGAATTAAGTTATATTCAATATCCATAAATATGACATCCAAAAACCAGATAATAGCATTTTCTTTTTGGGCAAGAAGTTCCCCATCCCCTCAAGACATATTGCAGAGCATGACATTAACTGTTCTCTGCCATGACTACAAGCTCCTGCAGGCACTGGATCAATTCCAATTGCCACAAGGTGAGAAGAGCACTGGCGCAGCCTCCTTGTTCTCCCACCTAAAAAAAAGAGCCAAACACACTCCATTAATAAAATAGTTCTGCCTTGTAGACCCCCTCACGTGAATTGACAGCTCTCCAATCTACAGCAGCCCCCAGTGAGATCCCTTGCAAGGGTCATCTGAGCAGGCAGTCTGCCAAGAGATGACACACTGAAATGGAGTCATTTTTGAGCCCAGCTTTAATAATGATCTGGCATTCAGCTAGGTCCATCAGCCCTACTTCCCACAGTTCCATTTAAGTAATCAAGTAGTTCATTATTATTTGGCATGTGCCGTGCATACTGGTTGTTCCAGGCAGAATTCCTCCCAAAAAGGAGCAGGGCCCTCAGCCAGGTGAATGGTGGCTGCCATGCCCACAGGGGCAGGCAGTGGGGCTAGCACTGGGCTGAGGGTTTGAGGCAGTCCCATTGGCACTGGTCTTGCCTACAGTGCTCTCAGGATCATCTAGAAGGCCCAGGAGCCAGATATCCAGCTGAGAAACTGAGTTGGCAGGAGGTTTGGATGTCATCCACACTCATTGAAGTGTGTCAATAGACAACCTTGGACTCCCCTGACCTTTGTGGACTCTCCAACAGGACCTCAACACCAAATTGCCTTTCCCCTCCTTTCTCTCAGAAGGTGTCAGTGGACTGTGGCACGTAACTGGTCTGCTGAGTACACAGAAAGCATCATCTCTCTGGCACCTTGTAGGAGCCTCTGTCAATCTGAGTCCCCTAAATGTCTTTCCTATGATTTGACATCTATGTCTTGCCCAAAACTTAATCAAAGGTCACCTCTGTGAATCTAGGCCACATAATCAGAATATTTTTCCATTTTCCTTAAAAGTTGTTCCCTCATGAATGTTTCCAAAATCCACTGGGGATGAGGACACCAGGGGTAGGATGTGCAAAACTTTGGACATGAGGCCTGTGTCTTAATTACTGTGTCTGTCCTGTTGGTCTAAGCACAGGACTGATAGGATTTGAATCTGGTCACAGCACCAGGTTAAACACATGCAGAATTTGCATGGCATTGCTTCGAATTGAGCTTGAGTAAAGACTGTAACCATGCTTCAAATCTGCTCATTTGCAATGTCCCTGAGCACAGAGAAAAGCTGATCCTCACCTAAACCATAAATTCCTGTAGCTCCTTCAGACCACTGAGACCAAACAGGAGCTTGCAGAATGTTCTTGCATCCCTAGAAACCTTAAAAAGAGAGATGGTGTTATTAACATATATCTGGGTAAGATATTGAGATAAGAAAAGTCGCTTAAATGCCAGCTTTAATGAATCTAGTAATCAAATTTCTAGTAACTTTTTAAATTTGGGGTTTTTTTCATCCCTGTCTCTCCTAGAAGGTCAGTTTATAGCGTGAAGTGGCAATCTTTGAAACATGGGAAACATACTAGAAAACAAGCAGTGTAACTCACATTCTTTAGCCCATAAAAAGACACCACAGGTTTCTCTGAGCTGTTGCAGAATTTAGGCAGTGATGTAGAAATGTGAAGCCCCGTATTTGATGCCTAACCTCTCTAAGTCCAAAGAGTAACTCCAAATGTGCATTGCAGTGGTTGGCCCAGCTTTTCTTGCCTTGGTCTGGGCAGACACGCTCGTGTTTTCTCTTCTTCCTTTAAGCTGAAGATGCCATGATAGATCCTTGTGCCAGAAGAGGGAACAACTGGCATGGGATGATAATGAAATTCCAATGTGTTACTGGTTTGTTGTTTTTCTCCTGTATGCTCAGGGAGGTGTGCCAAAGGAACGCTTCTGACTGGAATTAACAAAAGGGACAAATTTCAATTATACTCTGCGGTTCAGCCTCTGAAATCCAACCAGCAAAACATGATTCAGTGTGAGATACTCCCACACTGCTTGAAACACGGACACATTGATATGAACACATTTCTGCAAAGTCTGAAGCAACAGAGTAGCTGGCAAAATCAAGATTTAACAGACAAACTGCATTCCAAAAGAGCTCTTGCTCAACAGCCTCTCCTTAAAAGTACTAAGAGCCACATGCCACACTGATAAAAGATACCTAATTCTTCCTCTTGTTTTCTTACCTCTGCTTTGAATTCTGCAAGTTTTCATGCTTCGGTGTTTTGGAGAACATTGTATAGACTGCAGTGCAAAAAATGTCAGGTGAAAGCTGATACAGGTGATAGAGTTTAAATAAGGTCTACCTAAGTCAGAAGAGCAGTGAAGTAATGGATCTCTTTATACAAATGAATCCAAAAGGTAGAAGTTTCAGTTTAGAGAATGTCTGATTCATCTATGCACCGATTCATATATCCAGATTGATGGTTGTCACCTCCCCACCATAGAAGAAACACAGCAAGAGGCAGACCTCTTGTATCTTTGCAGAAATTCATTCTTTTGACTCCTGGGAGTTACTCTGGGTTTACAATTAAATAAATGAGAGCAGAATCTAGCCCATGAAACCATAAACTCAGCTGCTATCAGGCACAGTCTTAGAATTCACTATTAATATCAGCACTGAGAGCTATTCTGATTACAATTGCAAAAGAATATTTTATATCCACTTTTACTATCTTATTCAAATACAGGAAATGAGTCAATCTCCAGTGAACAGAAAAACCAGTCAGAAGAATTGAAGAGTCATATTATTCAGCATCCAGCTTTGAAGTGAAGGAAAGGAAAACTGATTCCTGCAAATAGTCTGCAAGTGGAACTGTTAACATATAGCTAAAGGTCATACCCACAGACTCTCTCAATACAGTGGTTTCAGTTGTTCTCTTCAAAGCACACAGTCATGTGGATACCTCACTTCACTAAATGCCAAATGAGAGCGAAAACTACGGAACAAAAAATGTCCGTCAAAGTCTTCCTGAAGTAATTCTCTGTGAAGTAACTTGGCTGAAGAAAAGTGAGGCTGATACCTGCAATTTGTGCCACTTAAGCATTTCTGTCCAATGCTAACTATAGCTCTCCTAAATTTGGGATTTTTGAGTACTAAGTTCCAACTTAAAGATGCATTTTCTGTAATAAACAACTAGACCAAATACACTTGTTTCTCCCCATAAACAAAGTGTTAAAAATAGAAACCAAATCACTTGCCCTTCTTTGGTGTCAAGGCTTGAGCTGGCTTTACTCTTGGAGCTCAGATTCTCTTTTTCTTTAATGGAGTATTACAGACAGGGCTCAAAAGAAGAGGCACCAGCTAGTTCTATTTTTTCCCTTGTTTTCCCTTGAAAGCATGTGCTTTCTAATGCTTTTAAGATGTTCAATTCTTCATATCTACATTATGTGCTAGCTTTCATTAATGAGGGAGTGAAGCCATGGGACTAAAAACAGACTCAGGCTGTACAAGACTATCCAGGCCTTTGGATATGAATATGGGTGCTTGGTCTGCTACATGCCTGTAGTGCCATCCATGGCAGAGTTTAAACTACCTGAGATATTTTTATAGAACAGCTACAGCATTAAAAGGAAGGGATGCAGGAGCCAGGAAATTACAAAGGAAGTCAGAGGAATCATCAGGAAATAACCGTAGTGAGGTTCTAGCTGAGGAGCCAGGAACTGTGAAGAGGAGCTCTTCCTCTGGGTCTGCATTCAGAAATTGCCACAGCAAGGTGAAAAACAAGTTGCCTTACCTGATCATTTGCCATGTTATTTTCTGACAGTGACTGCCCTGGAGATTGCTCAGGGAGTCAGGTATCTTGCCTGTCCTCTGACAGAGCAGTGCTCTTGCTCACAGGACTGAGAAAGCCAGGCTGCCATCTCCCCTCCAGCCAGGCACTCCCTAACTGAGAGAGAGGGTGCAGCAGAGCCCAAGGGCCTGCAGCAAGGGCAGGCACAGAGTTCTGAGCTTCCCATTGGAAAGAGGGAACAAGACTTAAAGGGTGGTGGTCTTTTATAAGAGAGAATTTAGGTTCTAGATATCCCATAATGGATAGGAATATTATTTCTAATATATAATTTCATGTATTTTAAAGCACTGTCACAGGGTAATTCAAGACACTTCAGAAATACTTCGAAGAAGAAAACTTGAATTGCAAACTTGGATGATTCTTCCTAAACATCAGTGTTGCAGTTATATGGGTAGGTCTGGGTCCCTTCTGTAGCTCTCACAAATATTTTACATTTAACAGGAGGAAGACTTAAAAATAACTGACAAATGAATAGAAATTGTCGACAGTGTGCATTGAACAACCCCGTAGGTGAACTATAAAATCATTTAGTATGTTAATTGTTTTCAACTGACATCTCAGACTTCGATTATTGAAATCTGCTTTGTCTCAACAAACCCAGTTTACCAAGGTCATGTTAACTACAGAGCTCTTCTGGTGCCTGAAGCCATTATATGGTGGGTGAGACATATGTCTCCCTTCTTCATTTTTTTTTTCCTTTCCATTTTGTTGTCCAGGCTTTGGGTATTTTTAACCTAATGGAGAACGAAAGCAGGCTGTGCTTTCCTGGTCCACGGGCAGAGAGAAGCCCAGGCAAGCTTGGAGCAGTTGCAGCCCTGCAGCAGAAACAGGGCCATGATTCACCAGGGGAGGGGAAAGGGACAGAGGGCACAGCACAGAGCACAGCAGGGAGCTCGTGAGTTCTGCTGGCCCTCTGGCAGCACGGGGCACACCCAGGCTGTGGGGTGGAGAGGGTGGGGAGCCTGTGCTGCACCCCTTCACAGCAGTGGTACTGCAGAAGGGCTGAGGCTCAAACACCTGCTTCTTCTGGGGATGTGTGGGAACCTCACAGCTCTGTCTCCGGAAGCCTTAGGTCAGACTACACAGAGACACTCGGGAAAGTTGAATTAACTGGGGAGAGAGATTTAGAGAAAATGCATTAAGCTACATTGAACCCTTCTCTGCTCTTGTCTGTTTTAGTAGTAAAGAAACATTTTCTGGTTTTTTTCCATTAAATTTCGATTCTCCAATAAAAGATATTGCTTCTTTCTTAAAACCTTCCCTGCCTTCTTCACTTCAGCCCTAAGACTCCTTTGTTTTTTAATAAATTAGCCCTTGTGTACCTGTATGAAGGCAATGACACAAAATTCTCTTTATAACAAGATAGGAATATATCACTAGCCTAATAGACAAGGATTTTTAATTGTACATCTGTTTGGCTAAATTAAACCCTGGCTTGTAATAGAATTTAATAGCACATTGATTAGCTATTGCATAAAGCTGAACCCACAAACTGTCTGTGCTGCAGCTGAGCTGAGACAAACGTGAGCTGATGCACAGGGTGTTGTGTCAGTGCTCTCTGGTTCTGGAGGCTGGGGTTGCTCTTGCACAGAACTCATCTTTCTCTGTGTGTGTGTGAGGGATCCTCAGTGTAGCATGTGCTCACCCACCCAGCTGGAGGGGTTCAGATCCTGTGCAGCAAACAACTGGTGTGTTGCACACGTGGTCTCGGTACAGCTCGGCGCCCTGGGTTTCCTACCTTTCATCTGTTTATGCCACTGCCCCATTGTCAAAGCCTTTTTTTTGTTTGTTGGTTATTAGTTCATGTGGGGAGGTGAAGGAAATGGATCTCTGGTTTATTAACAGTTTTCATTCTTTGTTTAAGCATGTCCTCTAAAGTTATAGCCTCTCTTTGAAGGTAAATTATATATTTTCCAATTTTAATTAACAGTTCTTGAGTGGATAAGCTAAATAGCCATTTAGAACTATGGAAATGTAATTGCTCCACCATCTGGTCAGCTGTAATATTTTATGTTGCCTATATGAAGAAACAATATGATATTTTTACTACCACTGTAAACCACCACGATGCTTTCAGAGCACAGTTGTGCTGATCTGGATCCTGCCCCAAGGCCATCCTTGAATTAGAAGACCAGCTTCCTGGATGTCATGGCTGATGGCCAGGTAAAATATTATTTATACTTCCCTTCACTTATTTTGAAGTTAAGGCTTACAGATGATTTGGTTTAGCTTTGACCTTTGTTAACTTAGCAGGAACACTGGATGAGCTATATGACATTTTAATTTCTTCACATGCAATTCTGATTTCTGCACAGTTATTCAGAGTGAAGGTAAAGGAGTTGCCATTCCAAGACCAATGTGATATTCTTTGTATTTACCCTGCCGCTTCAAAGGGAAGAAAGAAAAATGTCATTACCATAACAATGTGGAATTCATGTACCACAACCATAATAGAACTCTATTAACTTGCTGGCTACTGAGTCTTGGCAATTTAAATGTAGCAACACAGTTTTGCTGCAAATGTCTGGTCACAGAGGCCATTTCTTAGATGCTATTGTGGAAAGGGTCTATGGCACTGGAAATGTATTTTTTCATTTCTGAAAGGAAGGACAATGGTGAGAAAAACAGGAAAATGATCTGCAGAAATTGACTTTTCTCTTTTAAGTTGATGACTGAAAATATGTAGATCTTAATAATAAGAATGAAAATCTCAGACACAGCTTTGGCAGATTTAAAACTTTGATGAGGTCTTAGATAAGGACAAATAGTGAAGGGGTGCCATATGCAGAAATTGATTCAGCCAAAATTCTGTGCAAGTCCATAGGAATTTTACCACTGACTTGAAGGATTCCAGACTTCATCCTATACTCGAAAGTAACAATATTCAACAATTCGAACCCGTGTTGGCATACAGAAGTGCAGTGAAACACATTAACTAGAACACTAGACATAGTAACAGGATCAACAGAGGGTTCACAGCTGTGAACAAACTGCTAATGAGACATGTATGGGAACTAGACAAGCTGCCAAATAATTTGTTCCCATAAAGAGTCAAGATATTGCACTCTGCAACGCCCTTAAATTTTATGTGGTGAGAAGTAGCACAAAGAAAATATCCAACACAGAGTCTGGTGGAATGAACTCCCTTGTGAACTTTCATTCAAGGTTTGCTTACTAGCACAGAGAGGAATTTGCTTTGCGATTTGCACGTGGAATACAGGACTCTTTCTCTTGCCCATCTGAGGAAAGAAGCAGCACTTTCAGAACATTTAATTTTTTGCCAGCACTAACAGAAATATCAGATTTCACTAAAGTGTAATGGAACTGCACCCATGACTGAGCCTCCCATGAAACACGACCCTGTGCAAACAACTGGAAGTGATGCAGAACAAGAGGCCCGTGGTTATCTAAGCCCCTCATGGCTATGTCTGTGTCAGCATTTGGGTTTGGAAGAGCCCTGAGGTTTTCAGGCCAGTCACACCCACTTACCTTGTGCTGGCTCAGACAGCAGGACGGTTTTGGTGCACACTGGCTGGATTCCCTCCCTCCTCACATCCATGGCTGCTCAGAGCTGCTGGGGTTTGGGCTGGTCTCCCTCCATGTCAGACTTTTTTTTCAGGATCTTTTTCCTTTCGTGAGCAGTGCAGTCCTGTGCCACAGCTGGGATCAGTTCCAGGGCTGTGCACTAGAGGGCAATTACAGTCATACATTCACACCGCTTCATTACAATAATATTCTTGCAGTAATGCAGAATATGCTGATGCAGATATCCTCAATTACCTGCAGGATCCTGATGATTACAAATCATTCTCTGCAGGCTAGCAAATGGTACTTTTTAGCTGTCTCTATTGTATAAGATAGCTTTGCATTTTGAAAATTACCTGAATATCTTATTTTTATCCACCTAGGAGACGAGTCTCCTTAAATAATCCCATTTTCCACTGATATCCATTTAGATATTACTTCTTTATCTATCTTTTTTAACTTCAATTTAAGAATGCAACACCAGTGACTATATGTCTGTATAGCCAGATATTGGAAAACAATTCAGAGTCAAAATCACAGTTTCGTTACATGAGATATTATTTAAGGTTTTGTGCATTTTGGAGAGAAATAGTCCCAGTTCTGCACTGAGCAAAGAGATATCTTCTGTAAGAGCCTGATTTAAAACCATTGCTCTCAGTGCATTTTGCTGTTTAGTTCAATGAAAGCAGAGGAAACTCCAAATGCTGTTTGTTGCTGCCAAGACATTGATCAACTGCTATATTCTACAAAAAGAAGGGGTGGAGGGTTTGTTTGTTTTATTCCTTCAGACAAGGACCACGTACTGCTTAGAAGGAGTTTGCATGTCACCTGCTTTGTGGTGGCACTGTGTGTGACTCCCTCCTTCCCAGCATTATTAGCCAGGGCAGCTTGCAGGCAGGTGTGATGGAAGTACCTTTAATCTCTGTCAGGAGAACACCTGTCTGGTGAGAGAGAAGCAAAGGGGGCTGACACAAAACTTGGTGGAGACCTCAATGAAAATTCTGCCTGAGAACAACCCTTCATGACAATTACTAGTGACTTAGGTAAATGGCAGCTTCTGGAGCTGAAGGAGAAGGCAATTGCTAATGGCAGAAAAAAAGGCAATAATACAGTTTTCCAGGATTTGGTCAAGCAGCAGTCATGTGAGCTTTTCGTGAGGCAGGGAGGACTGAAGATAGACTAGAGGATTTTGGATGAACTAAGAGGGAAGAAAGCAGTTTCTGCTCTGCTATTATTCAAGTAAAGCACTATAATGTCTAAAACAACCAAGATCTGTTCCAGAATCACTGGACCCATGTTTTCCTCCAGAAAAAAAAAAAAAAAAAAGACAAAAAAGACAGCAGGTTTACAGCTGTGGCCATCATATATACACACTTGACTGGGATTAGAACTAGAACAGAAATCATTACTGGCCAAAATCCTTATCTCACATACCTCTTCTCACCTGAAGATGTGAGCTAGGCTGTTCCTTACTCAAGGCCCATCCTACATGCTGAGCTTTTCCTGCCAAGAACTTACCGAGCCTGGAGGCTCACACCATGGTCCTGGGGACCACAGCATCACCTCTGTGACTTGAGCTGATCCTTTTCACAGTGCAATATCTACTTGGTACTGCTGAGACAAGTCTCAGTATTGTGTTCTGCTCTAACTTTTAACTACCCCACAGTTCAGAGCCCACCTCTGCTGATCCAGGAAGGGCCCCCCTAAGCAGCCCACCCCTCTGTTCAGAGCAGGTGGCAGAGAAACCACTCCTGCTGCTCTCTTTTCAAGAAAGTGTGCAACTTGCTGCATCTAGTCCCTGAAGGAGCAACTGTTTCTGTTGGTACTATTCTGTCTGAGCTAAAAATCATACAGAAAAAAAAAAAGTCTGTATAAAGTTTCAGGCCTGCTGTTCTTACTGTTGCATTTCAACCACTTCTCAGATTCAGGGTTGAGTTGCTTGCCAGCCTTTCTTGGGCTGCTTAAGACTATTATCTTGTATTTTCTCCAGAAAGCTTATTCACTTCTAGATGCAATGACTCAAAACTTTGAAACTGTTGTTGTGCCACTTTTCTTCTATCCATTCATAGCAGAGGTCCCTCAACAGAGAATCTCTCATTTTACACAGAACAAAATCCTTAGGTAAGTCTGGCTGGGGTTTTATTTCAGCTCGATGTCTGGGTCAGGCTGCAAGGAACATCATTTTATTTATGGGCACCTTCGTTACAAGAGACTCAATGGAAAGGAAAGTGAGGGCCTTGAACAAGGAAGAGAAGAAGATGGGTGACCAGGACAGGACAAGGAGAAAATGTAAGAATGGCATACAGTTACAAAAACCCAACCAACCAAACACTGAAAATGCAACGCAATATTCAAGCATTGGTGGATGAACACAGATTTATACTGTGCTCCAGACATCTGCAAATACCCCTGCCAGCTGCAGTTTGGTGAGTTCTCCATGCATTTGGTCCTAATAATGGAGGTGGCATGGGACAGTACGAAAGAAGAAAACCCTCCCTGGGTCATTGTGCTGTCAGTGGGGGACAGAGAGCAGAGGGGAGTAGAGTGGGGGAAAGAAAGACCTTTGCTGTTCTCCAAATAGCTCTGGGTGCAGATTGCTCTCTTGCTGAAAGTGTATCAGTGCACAAAAATAACCTTGAATAACTTGTGGTGAAGGGGAGTACATTAATTCCTGAAGATTATTAGAGTAATATTAATTATGGATGAGAAAGTCAAACATGATAAGCCCAAAAATGCAACTCAGATCAGAATATGGCTACTATATGAAAAGAATAAACACAAGAAGCAGGAAGGAAAAATTCAAGTGGAAGAATAAATATACTGTGTAAACATTACTATTTGTTTCCCTAACACACCTATCAACCTTCTATTTCTAACTTAAACCAAATGTTTCTTCTTGAGTTCACAAAAGTTCTCAGTTATCATGATTTCTAAACACCAGGGAAAGAGAAATTAAAAAGAAATTAGATGTTTGAACACCACAAGCCTCCACAGCAATTTAAAGATTACACCCTGCTAAAAAAACCACACTTGGTTAAAAATGCTCAGTAAAATTGAGCATGATGAAGAAACAGTTATTGATAAATTCTTATTTACAATATATTAAAGAGAAAGCAAACATTTTCATGATTTTGAAACAATGGGAAGACCAAAGTCAGGGTTTTACCCAGTATTTTTTTCCAAAGGAAGTGGAAACTATCTACCAGAACATTCTCTGTTCTCAAGAATAAAAAAGGGAAGAAAGAATAAAGAAAAGAGAATGAGGTTAAAAACAACATCTGTATGGTCCCCAAAATAAATTATTCTTTTACCTTAGGTTTCACCTAGGATGACAATGTAGAAGCTGGGAACAAAAGCAGCTTGAATAATCAGGAAAGTATCCAAAAATATTTAGAATATAATTTTCTATCCTATCTGGTAGAAGAATTCAAAGAGCTCAATGGTTCAAGGAAGGTACACCAGATACACCTTCTTCCCAGACTCCTGGAAGGACTGGCATATGAAATTTTGAGCCTTATAGAAAGGGGTTAAAATAAAAATCAATCAAGCCAGAGAATGATTGTGTGACTGAAAAACAGCAAGCATAGCACCTGCTTCTAAAAGAGGGAAAAAAAAAATTCTGGGCTAGAAAAGACCAGTTCTAGCCTGACCTTAGTAGGATGGAAAGGTTTCCAGTGTACTTTAAGGGAAGCAAATATCATATTTATAATATCATGTATCATATTATATATTTATCATATATAAAATATATACACCCCCCCTNCATCCCCTTTGGTTGTGTAAATGTGCAACCAACAAAAGAGCTTGTTTGCTTGAAGCAAATAGGCATCTCAAATCCAAAGGACAGGCTTCTGTAATAAAGGTCATCTTTAGACCCTTTTGGGGATATTCCTTCTGCATTCCTGATCTCTGTCTTTGCCAGGTTCTGATCCCTCTTCCTCTATTGGTGTCTTCTACCCAGGACCTCCCCTCCCCTCCCTGTTGGCTCACAAAAGCAGTTAATACTGAATTTTCACATATACTGACTGACATGTTACTTATGGGATTTGGTTACCTGGGCACCACTGTTCAAGCACATTTTGAACATTTTAAAAAGTTGATGGATGTCTGACATAGGGGTCACACCCCTGAAAAAACAACAATTCAATGTATGACATTTCAAAACATTTGAGAACACAACTTTATTGAAAATAGGCCATGCCTTCTATTTTTACTAAGAATCTTCTTCTGTACAGAAGTGGATAAAGTAAAAATGCGACTGCATTATTCAAAAAGCTTTTGGGCTGGCTGCATATTATTGACAGAATTCCTCTAGAAATTATTATATGTAATTTTTCCTGTAATAATATACAAAGCCCAAAGTATCATTCATGCTCTGCAGAGCTAATAAAGTTAATTTTTGGCGTAAGTGGCACATGAAACCAGCACAGCACACCCACACAGCCCACTGCCTCCCCAGTCCCTTCTTCACTGGGGCTGTCAGGGGAACAGGCCAGACCAGGGAGTGGTTCCACCTCAAGTGCAGCTGTATCACAGTGCTGGCCCCCAACACTCAGCATCAGCATGCCAGCAGCCACCTCTACCAGCTCCCAATTTATCTTCTGCTTGCTCAGGCATTTGCAAGGGGACCATAAGTCTGGGTTGCTCCTTCTGCATGCCTTCAATTCTTTTATTTGTGAGAGCTCTCTTACTCTTCTGATTCAGTGTCTCAGTACATGTTGTCATGTTCTCTTTAAATTGTGTTACCACCCAACACATCTTGAGGACTTCTTCTCTGAGCCACCCATCTCCTGAGCAGGCACCTGCCTCTACTTTTACAGTTCTCTTAAAGATTTAGATTTTAAATTAAATAGACCACCTTAAACATATAGCAGCCTGTTTCAAGTTACCTCACAGGCCATGCAGAGAGAGATGGAGGCTTTGCTATCCCATTCTCTAGAGGAAAGAAGTCCCACTTCCCTATGATGAGTTTTCTTTCTGTGCCTCCCCTCATGGGTGCCTGAGGATACTAAATGGGTTGGAGAGTCTGAAGAAGAGCAAGGAGGCACGATCTTCCATGAAAAGAAGAAAAATGAAAGAAGAAAAACCCCAGATCCTCTAGTGTTTGGCACTCAACAGGCAAGCTGAAGAAATTCTAGGTGCAGAAACAACAGTACAGGTGTAAGAGAAGAGGAGGGGGCAGATCCAAGGTCAACAGGATGCCAAGGCAAGCCTGGTAGCTTGCTGTGCAACCCTGATGATGGCCCCAGCCTTGTTCCAGCATCCTCTGGATTAACGTGTCCTCTATCTCCAGTCTCCAGACTAGGTAGGGCTGAACTGAATTTGTCTTCAACACAACCTCTATACCCTTAATCTCTGCAGTTTTCCCCTTTCTATCTTACTCCTGAAGTTTCTGCTAAGATTTACAACTATCACCCAGATTTATTCTAATCTCTCCAATACTCCGTTCAATTTAATCTGAATGGTGTCCAGCAAACAACCTAACCTAATTTGCCTCTGTCCCTCTTTGTAGCACTGGTATCTACAGCTCCAAGTAGAGCATGAGTATGATGGGCTCTAATGCTTTTATGCTGAGATGTGAGCTCCTTACTGGTCTGGGAACTTTACTTCCAAAAAGCCTGAGCTCAACTGCACTGAAGGCCTCTTTAGGGGTGATGGCAGATTTTAGATGACTGCACAAAAGAGATGCTCAGCATGAGTGTCTGCATAAAATGCAGTGATCTCAGAGGGCAAGAAGCAAAGGGTTTTGTACATGTACAAAACAAGAAGCATGTGAGGTCAAGGATCTCTAAGGAGCTATCTCTAGCTGAGTGCAGAGCTCTGATATGAAGTTGGCTCCTAGAATCTGATGGGCAAGTGAGAGAGTGGCACAGTAGTAGGAGCCAGCAGCCTAAAATCTCTCGTGCTGCTAACAGAAGGAGATGATGCCAGTGTGTGATGACCTCTGCATGTAAAGCCCTGCTCAGCTTTGCTGTTAGCCTGTATTCCAACCCCAGTTTGCTGTGCTGTGCGTGGCCCATGCCTGACGTGCAGCAATCTCTCTGGCTTATGTGGTGAAGGACCAGTAATGGACACTGCTGGCTGTGCCAAGCAAAGATTTCAGGAGAACCCCTGGCCTTGGTTTTCGAGGCTCCTTTATACAAGGGCAAAGGGCTTCAAGCAAGGGCAAGGGTTTGCCTAAGCATTTTTTTACATAGTGATTTTAATTGTGCAATAGAATAGTTAATAATTCCACATGATGCCTTAAGTAAAGTTGGCTGCAAGATTTCCCCATCAAGGAGCCATCAAGGGTGTGAAAGAAGGCATGATGGGGTGTAGAGGCAGTTTTGGCTACAGCAGTGGGTAGTATAGAAAGGACTGGCCAAATGACTCAACCCTACAGTGCCATTATCAGATAAACCACCTGGAAACATTCAGGGGTTTTGTGCTCACTGCTGTTTTCAAACTGTTAAAATGCCTCCTGGCTATCCCCAAATACAACAGCATTTTAAAACAGCAGCTTCTCTTCTCCATACCTGTCCCTAAAACCTATGAATTGTTCTCTACAGTAGAAATCACAGACTCGTTTGTCAATGGCAGCAGAAAAAGTTCTCTTCAGCCCTTTCTTATAAAGAAAATACCAGAACTTCTGCCATGTAATTGGGAGCTTATAATAGGAGGCTATTAGAACAATGCTAAATTTGGGGTATTTCAGAGAATGTCTGTTGCTTGATTTGGGGCACATGTAGTTGCAGTTCAAGTTTCCCTGGAATTGGAAGAGAGCTCTGCACAAAATGCCATGATAAATTTTAGAGGGATTACTAATATGCAGAAGGGGTTGGTTTAAAAACAACAAGCCATGACTTCTAAGCAACGCTTGACATGTGTCCAGTTTTCTAAAATTGAAGTGAAAGGTGAGGCTGGTTATTCATAACACAATCCAGCATTATTTATTTGCATCCATGCATTTGAATATCCAAGTTTACATTTTTAAAGCTAAATAAAGTTGCCTTGTGACACTCATATTGTATCTATTACATATTTCACTTCAAAACCTCATCTCTCCTAAAGCCTCTTCAGTGTGCTTGAAGTAGCACAGCAAAAGAAAAGGAATTTTCAGTTTAACTAGAGCACTGACATTCTGTTACACAATTCGGTCTTGTCTATTTACCAGCTCTTAAAAAACAGAAGACACTAAACAAAACAAAACAAAAAAATAATGCTGAATGCATGCAGCCAGCAGTGCCATAGGTGTCTGAATGCATCTGTAGCTTCCCTCTCACTCATCAGTGTAATTGTTGTCATCTTATTCCATTTTTTGATTAGGCTGGTCCGCCAAGCTCCCAGCTTTTCCTGGCCAAACGTTCTTCTGCTGGTTGTCATGGTGACTGCATTGTTAGCGGGGAGAAAGGCTCTGTTGTCTGCCATTGTTCTGTTGTGCTTGAGGTAATGCACGAGGCATCACAAGTGAAGTGGATGGACCTTTTTTGCTCGGCATCATTGCCGAGTATTGAAAATCTCACATAAAAAAGGAGCAAATAGGCCCTGACCAAAAGAAATAACCAACTTCTTTTTTTTTCTTTTTTTTCCTTTTTTTTTCTTTT